>JAASGT010000314.1:0-30569 GCA_023334315.1 Globisporangium alternatum | reverse complement strand
TGGTCCTTTGAGTTGAGTTGAAGTTGCTGTTGGCTGTCTTTGGGACATCGCTCGACCATGCTTCCTCAGAAGGGAGTTGTGTCGTTTTTGTTTGAAGGCAGCGAATCAAGGACGTCACATCTTCATAGAAACGGGTCCTGGCGAGTAGACTGGAAGTCTTCGGCTGCTCATGAAGTTCCCGGGAGCGTGAGCTGCAGGCTGTCAGTGGGTCATGTTTGCATCCCGCTGGTGGAGGTGGAGGCTGGAGACTTGCGCACTGGGAGGCGGATTTGGAAATGAACAGTGAGTAAGCGGGCCTTTAGCTCTTCTTGCTGTCTTTTTGCTTCTCAGAAGGTGAGTGATGGTCAGCTAAATTGGTTGCACCTCATAAAACCTTAATAATGCTGCGTTAAACCTCAAACCATTTTGTAAAACCTTGACTGATAAAGATGAGTGAAGGTCGAGTTGAGCTCTTCAACCCACTTTCGATCCAGTCATCCCAAAGCCACACTTGGAGCATGGCGGAGTTTGTCTGGGTTGACTTGGACGGAGCGTTGAAGACCATTCGATGAGCATCTAGAGTCCAAGGTGGGCTGAAAGTCCTGCCAAGAGAAGTTCAATCCACTAGCGCTTGAGTTGAAAGCCCGTGTGTATCAACCCACAAGCGAGTACAAAAATTATCTCAGGGCAAGCAAACGCACAATCGAGCAACCAATAGGAGCACAAGTCATTAAGATCATCAGCAAGAAGCACTGTGTTGTTGTCACATTGGTTATTGAGATGAGGCGAGACAGAGGATAAAAGGTGGGTGAGAATATAAACAGAAATGCAAGCTCTAATTCTTTCGCGGTTTGCGCGCGTTGTTGTTGCCCTTCTTGCCGAAGGCCTTCTTGCCTCCCTTCTTACCGCCGTCGTCCTTCTTCTGCTTCTTGGCGGGGCGCTCGGCCGTCTTCTCCTCGTCCTTCGGCTCAATGTCGTCGTCGCTCGTGACCTCCTGCTCGACCTGGGCGTCGACGTCCTCCGAGGCCTTCTTGAGCGCCTTCGCAGCCTTCTTCTTTTGCTTCTTGGTTAGGTTCGCCTCCTCTTCCTCCTCCTCCTTCTCGTCGATCGTCTTGTTCTTCTCGTCCTCCTCGGCAGGCGTCGTGTTGGCAAACTTCTTGAACTTGGCCACGTAGAAGCCGTCCATGTTGTGCACGTGCGGGTAGAAGCGGCGCGTGAGGTTCACCGACGGGTGGAAGCGCTGCTGCTGGTAGCGGGTGAAGCCCGGCTTGCCGTGGTCCAGACCCGTGTCCACGAGCTTCACGCAGCGCTTGCGCAGCGCGTAGTCGACCACAGACTCGTTCTCCTCGACCATGACGGAACACGTCGAGTATAGGATGTAGCCGCCCGTCTTGGACTTGGCGTCGACGGCGTCAATGGCAGCGAGCAAGAGCTCTTTCTGCAGGTGGGCGAGACGAAGGACGTCCTTCTCGGTCTTCTGTGTCTTAATGGAAGGATCACGGGCGATGACGCCCATGCCGGTGCACGGGGCGTCCAAGAGCACACGGTCAAAGCCCTTGAAGAGCGTTGGCACCTTGCGACCATCGTAGCACGACACCGACGTGTTCTTCACGCCGAGACGATGCAAGTTGGCAACCGTGGCCTTCAGGCGCTGCTTCTTCAGGTCGTTCGCGACGATGCTGCCTGTGTTCTTCATGAGCTGGGCGATGTACGTGGTCTTGCCACCTGGCGCACACGCCATGTCCAGCACGCGCTCGTTGAGTTGAGGCGCAAGCGCCATGACGGCACAGATCGACGACGCCGACTGGAGCATGTAGTGGCCGGCGAGGTACTCTGGTGTAGCACCGATTGGCACAGGCGAGTCGTAAATTTTCAGACCGACCTTCGACCACTTGGCGAGCGGGTCGAGGTTCACACCACGCTGGATGAGCGCCTGCGCGAGGTCACGACGTCTCGTCTTGAGCGTGTTCGTGCGGATCACGAGCGGACGCGGCTGCTCGTTTGCTTCGACGAACTCGAGGCACTCGGCAGGCGAGAACATCTTCATAAACATGTCAATGAGCTCGCGGTTGTAGCCAAAGTAGTTGGCGATGTCCTTCGCGAGCGTCTCGACGTAGTCCACACGCGAGCGACCCGGCTCGCGACGGTCCTTAAAGTGCGCGAGCACTTCGATCACGTCCTTAATACGCTGGTAGATCTCGGCTGGGTCCGAGGCCTCCTCCTCGTCCATCTCGTCGTCGTCCTGCAGGTGGTACGGCTCGTTGTTGGCGATGTTCAGACGCATTTCTTCGTCGGCCTCTTCAGCCTGGAGCGCTTCCTCCTCGTCCAACAGACGCGCCTTGCGTTCAATGTCGAGCTCGAACTCGTCGTCGTCATCTTCATCAGCGTCCTCGTCATCGTCGTCTTCATCGTCGCTGTCGTTGCGGTTCTTCAGCTTCAGCCAGTTCTTGTTCGAGTCCGAGAATCCTTCTTCTTCGTCATCGTCCTCCTCCTGGTCCTCATCGTCTTCCTCCTCATCGTCCTGCTCTTCCTCGTCCGAGTCGAAGAGCTGCGCCTTGTTGGCGGTGCGCGGCTCCTGCTTGGCAGCAGCCTTCTCGTACTTGGAGCTCTTGGCGACTGGCGCTGGCGTGTTCAACCTGCAGCAGTGAAAGAGATCGCATGAGCAATTGCAATAGAGTACGTACACACATACAGAGGAGGAGAGACGCGCATACTCACTTTCTCTTCTGTGGGCCGGCCATGATGCTGTCTTGCGCGAGCGACTGGCTGATTGACTGACTGACCTTGCAGCGCTTTGTGTCGTTTCAAACAGCCCGATTGGTTGGTGTGGAGAGGAAAAGCATCAACTGCGCTCCATTTGCAAAGGTGCTTCTTTTGTCTTACTTATTGTATGGCTATTTCGAAAGCGCCGATCCGATACAGCTGTGCGCTTTATTTTTGACTCAGGTCTTGAACAGAGCATACTTTAGCCAAGTTATCTGGAAGACATTATCCATCTTCAGTTGATTAAAGTAGCAAATATTCTCCTGTTTCAAATTTTGAGCCAAATTGAAAAGTAACGCAACAAACTGAAGTAACAGGTCCGCCAAACGTCACACTCATGCCAGCAACATGATGGAGCCACCGCAGGTGCAGCACCCTGGCGCGCCGTCGCGCTACGACGACCTGCTGCGGCAGATCGTGCAGCTCAACACAGATCTGCAGAAGACAGCGGCGCTCAGTCAGACGCTGCAACGCGAGCGTGATGGACTGCAGCACAACAACAGCAAGGTGCGGCGCGCAAACTGAAGCCATGTCAAGAGGCTGCAGCGCAAGAATGGCGTCATTGTTGCTACGATTTCTGTCAATGCCGCATAGGGTTACGCGTCTACTAAGCGCTAAGCATGCGTACTTGTGGTGCTTTTGCTGCATAGCTACGAGATGAGGTGAAGCGCCTGCACGATCGCTGTGACAAGCTGCAGCTCGTGCTGATGCAGGAAACGGATCAAAAGGTCAGTGTGGCGTTTGGCTGATGCAGCTTGCGGTAGTACGAATCCTGTGTCTCATTCAACGAACATCGCTTGTGACGCTTGTGCATCTGACTATGAGCAGATCGAGTCCGATAAGAAGCACGAGGAGCTGATCGCCAAGTGGAAACGGCAGCTTGAGGTGAAGGCGCGAGCATTCGAGAATCTGCAGAAGAAGTTTGCACCGCCGAAGGACCTCGAGCAGCTCCGTTTTAAGATTCAAGAGGAGCTCGAAGGGCCGCACCAGCAGCGCGTGGAGAACTTGCAGGATGAGATCGAGAAGCACCGGGAGTTTGCGTTCAACCTGCGCAGAGAGTACGAAATCGTCAAGACCGAGTACGAGCAGTTCGCTATCGATCAGGTGCGTCTCAATCACAAGCAACCAGGCTCACAGTGGCAAAGCTTACATGCTATGCCTGTGTTTTCGATCAGGGCAACGAAATGGAATGCATCCATGCGACGTACGAAATGAAAATTGCGGATCTGAAGAAGAAGCTCCAGGAGGCGGAAGTGCGCGCGCAAGACTCGAGCAACACTAAGCACATGCGACAGCTGGAGCACCAGAGGCAAGCCGCGGTGGTGGAGATCAAGTTGCTCCATGAAGAGCTCCAAGTAAGGCAGCGGCTGTGTTGATTGCTTGCTTTGATTGTGAGTGAGTCTGTAAAAGAACTGTGTGCGCGTTGTGCCAATAGGAGGCCCGCAATGAGATCATGCGAGTGCACGAGCTCTCGGAGCGTGAGAAGAGCGAGACTGCAATTCAATTAGCGGACGAGATGGCCAAGAGTGCGACGATTGAACTAGATGTCAAGGCACTTTCTAGACAGATGGCCAAACTGAAAGACGAGTGCGAGTCGTACCACTCGAAATGGGACACGGCACAGTCCAAGCTCCATGAGCTCAGCTCCGAGTGCGAGAATCTGCGCGACCAGATGAAGCAGAAAGACTCACTGGTGCTCAACAGCCACAACTCGGTCACGACAAAGTGCGATCAGCTTTGTACCCGTACTCGACTCCAAAGCATTTTTGTTTGCTTAACGTGGCTTTCGTGAATCTCCATGTCAACCCAGGCTGAGAGAAGAACGAACAGCGTGGGAGAAGGTGCAGGCTGTATTGAAGGTGAGTTAGAGGCGAGTTACTATGAAGAACATTTCATGGACTCACAGCAGGTCGCCTGTGCGTGCTTAGGATCGAGTGAACGAGCTCACGCTCAAGCTTCAAGCTGCCGAGGCGCTGGCTCAGAAGGCGTCCGCAGACTCTGTCCACGCTCGCGAGAGTGAGATCAGCACGGCCGAGTACACTGCGCTTCTGAAGACACGCGAGGACGAAATGAACAAATATCGAACGCTGACGACCGAGCTCGAGAAAAAGGTTGCAACAATCTCAACTCCACTGCACTTTAGCTGCTAACGAATTGAACAATTCTGCGATGTGTGTGACTGCTAACAGGCTGCACGTCGCGAAGAAGAGATGCGGCAAGCTCAGCACGAAGCAGAAGAGGCGCTGCACAAGCTCCAGGTCGAGAGCGAGAGCACCTGCAAGGCGCTGCAGACGCTCGAGGCGGAAAAGGAGCACTACGTGGCGAAGCAGAGCTCGTCGCAAGAACTGGTTCGTGATGATACAAAGTGGTTTATCATTGTGCTTCATAATTCTGCTAACCTTTCGTGACGATGACGTAGCTCGCGCGCATGAAATCCGAGTGCATGATGCTGCGCACCAAGTTCAAGGAAGTGGAGAACGACTACCGTACTCTCCAGACGAAGCACCGGTTGGTCGAGAGCGCGATGTGCACCGCATTCTGACCAAGGGTTCCGTTATATATCACTGAATTCTTCACCTGTTGCTGATGTAGGGAAGTGATCCAGTATCAAGAGGACATCCAGCTTGAGAAGGAGCAGATGGAGTCGAAGGTTTGTGTCGTTGTCTCTTGGCATCGCCGAGCCTGCCTGGCTGGCTCCACGTGATTTGACTAACGAATCTAAATTGGGTGGAAAACCAGTTGAAATATCTGGAGCAAGACTTCGCGCTGCTGACTGAAAAGCTCGAGAAAGAGAAAGAGAACCACGCGATGTCCTCACGTGATCTCCAGGCACGAAGACTTGCTCTAATGCTATCTGTGCAGACAGTTTAGTGGCTCATTTCGTTTGTTGGCACGATCCTCAGCGGAAAATAGCGAGTCTTGAGGCCGACTACCGAAGTCAGAAAGCGGCGCTGAAGCACGAGATGCGCACTGCGCTATCGAAAGCGCTTCGGGAACTCAGCAAGACGCAGAAGGTGGGTTTTCAATGGAGTGCAACCAATGTTCGACTCGAAATGGCTGACAGTGTTGAGGATCTAATGCCGCTCTGGATCTGCAGAAGCGCGATGCGTACAAGCGCAAGTGCGTGGAAGCCCACGAGCGCTACAAGTCGCTGGTCGAGCGCGCCAGCTACCAGGAGGCCAAGCTGCTGCAGCTCCAGCACGAGCACGCGGCCGAGCTGCAGCAGCTGCTCGCGCAGTTGTCCGAGGTCGAGAGCGACAAAACTGCGCTCATGCAGCGCCAGATCGAGCTGGGCGTCGCCCCCATGGCAGCAACAGTTTTGAGTAAAAAGGTGAACAATGTTGCATTGAGGAAACCTATTTCCCAGGTTCGCGATAACTAACCAGGCACTGGCGTGTATACTGCTCCTTGTGCTCTGCAGTCGGCAGCCGTTCGTGCGTCCGAGCAAGTGCCCCACGGAGACTGAAAAGCGAGCGAGAATCAAAGATGAATCATGTCCCCGACCTAGGGATTTTATATTACATTTTCTATAAAAACTTCCGCTCTCTCTCTCAAGCACACTGGACACGAGTTAGCCTTGTCACTGACAGAGGCGGATCCGTGCTCGAAGCCATGCTCCTGGATTCTGATAGAGAGCACACGCATGCACACACACGTTCATAGAATGGGATAGACGACATGAGCAGCCAGCCAGCCCGTGTCTATGCTGGTACGCTCCAGGGCTTCTGCGCGCGCCGCTGGTTCCAGTTGAGGTTCGTGATCATGGACTCGAACCAGTCCTGGTTCTCGTTCACGCGGCAGATGGATGGCACGGGGAAGGACGACACGCGCACGGTGATGCAGTCGCCGCGCTCGAGCTGCACACGGTTCTTGCCATCGAATGATACGTACGCGCTCGCAGCGCGGCTCGACATGGGGAACTCGATCTTGAGCGTCGCGCTGTCGTGGAAGAGCAGCGGGCGGAACGACAGCGTGTGCGGGCAGATGGGCGTGAACAGCATCGTCGGCACCGACGGGTGGGTCATAGAACCACCAGCAGAGAGTGAGTAGGCCGTGGAACCCGTGGGCGTGGCAATGATGATCCCGTCCGCGGCAATCTTGGTGATCTCAAGCCCATCGCAATAGCAGTTGAGCTCCACGAGCGCAGCGAACGGCCCGCGGTCGATCACGATCTCATTGAGCGCATGCAGCGATGGCAGCGCCTCGGTCTCCTTATTCTTGCGAATGATCGTGCCCACGAGTCGCGAGCGCAGTGACATGTAGAAGCCACCGTTGATCACGCTCGTCAAGTGCTCTGCGAGACAAATAGACACAGGTACATTGTTAGTGGGATCGCGACTCAGTAACCCAGCAAAGAAGTCAACAAGTCCACTCACCACTGTAGGCATCAGTCTCGAACGGCGTGAGGAACCCCAGCGAGCCCATGGCGAACGAGATGACCGGCGGCACGCTCTTCTTGAACAGTGACGAGACCCAGAGCACCGTGCCGTCCCCGCCAAGCGAGACGACAAAGTCGATGTTCGCCTGGCACTCGTCCCACTCCTCCTCTGAGTCCCAGGTCTTCGTGTTTGGAATCGTGAGTTCCTTGTGGACGCTCGGCTCGAGGTACACCGCGAGCTTCTTCTCCATAACGAACCAGCTCGTGAACCGGATGAGCGTCTGCGTAACGTCGTTGTCGTTGGGCTTCTTGATGATCAGCACGGCTTTGGGCGGCTCGTCCCACATGAACTGCACGTTGTTGCGCGACCGGTGCTGCGTGCGAATGTTGCGGTTCATGGGCGTGAACACCTCGCACTGCTCGTCCGAGCACTGCAGCAGGCGGAACGGCGAGCGCGCCATGCTCATGTTCTCGCTAGACGACGAGGACAACGACGAATCGCTGTCCGCTGAACTCGCAGTCTCTTCGTTGTAGATGCCCTCGCCGGGGGAACCCCACGTATCCGCGATCAAGATTAGCTCTGAGTTTGTTCGTCGTCGTGGCTGCTTCTTGACGCATTCTGATCAAACAGGAACACAGAGCAAAGACGTTAGTGTTGGACATAGCAGCACAGTAATTGTATGCGCAACAGATGAACGTACGGATATCGGCGGCTGTCACTGCAGCGGTCTCTCGAGGCGCGTACTCACTCTTGGAGCTGCTCATCTCCTTGCACCGCTTCATCCAGTAGTTCTTCTCGGCGATTGCGAGCTGTAGCTGCTCCTGCAAGTCGTTGATCTTGGCCTGCAGCCGGATCGGGTTCTGCGACTGCAGCTCACAGAACGCGAGCACGCGCTTCATCTGGTCGCCGATCGAGCGAATGTCGTCTTCGAGCGTGACGCCAGACGTCGACGACACGGAGAAGCGCCGCGAACGTTCTTCCATGAGCATGTCGTTCATGCCGTTGAACGACGAGAGACTTGGACTCTCGGGGTGCTGTCCGTACATCTGCGGCGCATACGTCGCCATATCCAGCGACGACGACGACGCGCTCGGCGAGAGCTTTGGGTGCGACGTCAGCGCCGACGGGAAGCTGCTACCAACGTCCGAGAGCGAGATCCAGGACGTTGGCGGCGGCGTGGACGACGACGCTGCGCGCGGCGAGCGACTGCGCTCCTCTACTGTGTCGAGCGACATGGAGGTAGACAGCGACGAGGGCGCTGCGTGGTGGCTGTCACCGAAGAAGCGCGTAGTCTTGGCTGTTGGTGCCTCCGGGATGGCGTCGTGCTGCTGGCTCATAGCAGGCGACGATGGTGACGCACGTGGCTTGAGCAGAAGGCGGCGAAAGGTGGAGTGCGGGTGGGCAGCAGGAGGACCTGAGCTGCTACTGCGGATGTGAGAATCTTCCGCAGAGTGGTCCGGTCGTTTGGCGTCGTCGTCGGGCGATGGTTCGTTGGGTGCGCGGCTGTATCTCGTGTGTTGTCTGGATGGACCTCTTTGCCGGCTGAAGGAGTGAGAGTCAGAGATTGCCTACTGATGTTCCCGCTAAAGTGCGATTGGCTAGCCTCATGTGCGTGATAGGGCCACTATTCAGGTAGAGATGAAGTCTCCTCGGTCATTGTCACATCAATATGCAGCTTTCATTGACAGCCACATACAGGTAATCGCGTTTGGTCCCTGAAGGAATTCCCGACCTCATAGCTTGCTAATGCTGTTGCTCGCAGCGTTCTTACACAACAGCATACCGCACGCACATGTGTGTGCTAATGAGCGACGGAACGACTCGCCAATCGCGCTCTATGCGCTTTGCTTCCTGCCAAAAGCTCCATTTGATTTGCTGCACATCGTTTATAAGAGATTTTGCACGTGCTTTTTAAAAGGATGTCTAGTTTATGCAATTTCAAGCTGCCTCATTTTCCACCCGAAAATTGAGCAGCTTAAATGGTAAATGAAATAGAAAATGACATACAAGTATCAAGTTCAGATTCCAACACACGTCGCGGCTCTCGGACCTTCCTTGAATGCGGATGTTTCCGCATTCAACCAGCCTCATGGCATCACCTCATTCAGCTTTCACGACGTGCGTGCGAGATTCGGATCGGCGGAAGCATTAGCACCACGTCACGCGCGCTCTCGGTGAAGATGCAGCAGTCTGTCGTCGCCACGCAGCAGCTCGCACCGCCCACAGCGGCAGTGGTCCCTTCTCAGGCGGCGCGGAAGCAGAACGCCGCGCTTGGGAAGCTCACGTACGAGCGCGTGGAGGGCACGACCACGCCCACGCACGTGTACGCGACGTACCCGCTCAAGTTCCTGCACCCGCGTGGCACGGTGCGCCAGGGATATGACACGTTCATCACGGTGAGTCAGTGTGCGGTTCCTGCTTGTAAGCTTATATGCCGCTCGGGCATGGATGGATACGTTTGCTCTCTTCAGCTTGGCCGATGTGGTACTCACTGCAAGCTCTACTCTTTCTCGTCTACGTGTCAATGTAACATTGAAGTACGTGCTTGGGTACGGCGGCGGACTCGTGGGTGGTGACGCGATCGAGATCGAATGCAGCGTCGGAGCCGACACGACAGGTGAGTTCGCTTGTCGCATTGCATGTGCTTGTCCAGTCAGACTTTGACTGACGTTCATGCTTTCAACCTTATGCGTGTGTATGTTGCATTCGCTAGTCGTTCTGGCAACCCAGGCGACTACGAAAGTGTTCAAGTCGAACGCTAAGGACGAGTACGTTCTCCAGTCATTCACGCTGACAGTCGAGAGCAACGCGACGTTGGCGTTCCTCCCAGACCCAGTGACATGCTTTGAGCGCGCCAAGTACCGCCAGAAGCAGATTTTCCACCTCACCGCCGACTCGAACCTCGTGTTCGTCGACTGGCTCACGAGTGGCAGGAAGCGCAACTTTATCTCGACTGGATCGGTGCGCGACAACCGGACGGAAGTGAACGAGCACTGGGACTTCAGCGAGTACGACAACACGGCGGAGATCTACGTTGAAGGCGCTCGGTTGCTGACGGACCGCGTCCGATTAGCTGGTACGTGCATGCGTCGGTTTTGTCAAGAAGCTAAGTTGTCTTATCAACGCAGCAATGATCTCACTGTAGTGTATAATGCTATGTGCCGATTGGCGCCAACATAAAGATGAAGAAGACGCGAGCCTCCGCCAGCGCATGTACCGGACCCACGTGCTCGGGCTGCTCGTCGTGGTCGGTGATCGCCTCAAGATCATCACGGACCTCCTGCTGGACCTGAGCACGCGCAAGCTGCTGCACAACGCGCAGGAGATTACGCCACAGGGTCGGCTGCCGTCGCAGAACGGATTTCCGGGCGTGATCGCGTCCGCCAGCCCGCTGGGCTCGAACGGCGTTATTGTGCGCTTCTGCGGAGAGACCACGGAAGGCGCGATGCACTACGTGAAGACCGTGCTGGCGTCGCTCCACGAGCTCATTGGCTTTGCGCCGTTTAAGGAGAACCGGTAGAGAGAGTGAAGAGATCATCAAGTGTCCAAGTGTCCATGTTGTCGTGACGTTTTTGATCATTTTGAATTTTGACTTCCTGGATTCTCACTTCAAAAGTGAGTTTTGATCTTATAAGTGCGACACTACCTCTTCATATCCATAATCATGGTCATTTGTTATTCAACCAGGCACGTGATTCTGCCTTATACGCAAAATAAGAGGGTGCTCGTTGGACTTTACGTTTGACTACCTGGTCATGCCACACTCTATGACCGTCCACTATTCGAGAGGGACGAGGGGAGGGAGCGAGCGAGGGAGAAAAAGCGGATTCCGAGAAGCCTTGCTGGTTGGTCTGGGAAAGCGCCGCCGCTGCCGTCGCAAGAGCTCCACGCAAGCGCTGCACAGCAGCCCACACAGCAAGCACCGAGGGAGGCGAGCGTCAACCGACCTCGACCAGGCACACAGTTAACCCCACTCGCTTTCTCTACTCAACGCCATGTCGGACTACGAAGAGGAGGACGAGAAGTGGGTCCAGTGGTTCTGCTCGCTCGCCGGCAATGAGCACTTCTGCGAGGTCGCGCAGAGCTACATTGAGGACTCGTTCAACCTCTACGGGCTCCGCGCGCTCGTGCCGAACTACCAGGACGCGCTCAACATCATCCTCGACATGACAGGTGCGAACGGGAACACTGCGGTTTGAATGTGCTTTTTTGTGTTGTGGTTTGTGTGCTGTTGTGATGTCATTTTTTTCAAAACAAAAAGCAAAACTATTAACCCCTTCTTTCTGTGTACATGATGGGTCTGGACCACGAGTAGATATCCCGTACGACGAAGACGTCCCAGCGTACGCGGCCGAGCTCTACGGTCTCATCCACGCTCGCTACATCATCACAGCGCACGGCCTCGACGCCATGGTGTGTTGCTGTATTGTGTTGTTCATTCAGCTAATACCAGAGACTGACGTCTATTCTCTTTCTGTGTGCTGCAGCTCAAAAAGTACAAGGAGGGTGACTTTGGTGTCTGCCCACGAGCATTGTGTGACGGCCAGCCTGTTGTCCCAGTGAGTTGCACAGACAGAGAGGGCTTCCGTGTCCGGTTGATACTCACAAGTCTGTATTGTTGTGTTGTTTTGCTGTAGGCGGGTCTCCATGACGAGTGGAAGAAGTCCGAGATGAAGGTGTTTTGCCCAAAGTGCCGCGACCTGTATACCCCAGTGGCGGACTACCAAGCCCCAGCGAGTACGTCCGTCGCTATTCAGCTTTCTATCTCAAAGTCAGCTAGTTGATGCTAACTCTTGTGATTTGTCTTGATATCTGTGATTTTTTAGTCGATGGCGCGTACTTTGGCACGACCTTCCCGCACTTGTTCTTCATGACATACCGAGAGCTGGAGCCGGCGCCGTCCACACTGCTATACGTGCCGCGCGTCTTCGGGTACAAGATCCACAACAAGCACGAGAATCGCCGCCGCCTCGCAATACTCGCGCAGGAGGACGACGACGAGCAGAAGGCCCAGCAGCAGCAACAGCAGGTGCGAACTTTTGGCTCTCAATTCTTTTATGTGGCGTGCTCAGACGTGCCCTGAGTGTGTGTGGTATGCATACAGTAGTTGTGACTGTGAACTCTGTGTTGTGAAGGCATGTGTGTTTTGAAGGTGGTAGTTCGACTTATGCCTCTCTGTTGTGTTATTTTAACAGAAACTGTAATTATGTTGTGTGCCTAGCGACGGACGATCCTGCAGGCCGGCGGCGGGCGACGGAAAGGAGAGGAAGACCCGGCCGACCCGGCGCTGACGTCGCGTTTGAAGAAGCGAAAACAAGAAGCCTGACGCCTGTGTTAGGAATTGCGACGACTGCCGAGTGGATCGATCGAAGTGGACGGACGGTCTCAAGAGATAGTGGCAGCGAGAGAGCAAGAAGAGAAAGAAGAAGGAGAGCAGTCAAGCAGTCAGTCGTCGGGTGCGTGCATTCGAGAGAAACCAGGCGAGTTTGTTTTTTTGAGGTAGGAAGTGGAAATGAAGTACGGAGCAGAAGTTGAGGCCCGCGACTTCCCCCTCGTGGCACCGCCAGACGCGATATTCCATTCTCCTCACACTTCCGTTCGACCGACTGGATGGACGAGAGGCGTGGGCTTTGAAATTGGTTATTGGGATTGAAAAGTGGCGCGCGAGGGGCTGGTCGCGATTTCTTCTTTGGTGGCGTCGGCTGGTGCGGTTTCCTCTCGTTTTTCATTTCGTTTTTCGTTTGTCGCCGGCGACCGAGAGTCACGTTCGGGCGACGAGGCAGCGAAGGCGCGTGACGACTGAACTGCCGGAACGAGAGCGAGTGGAGGACTCTTGAAATGGTGATCTGTTGAGAATGTCGGAAGCTTGCCTGATATGATGGCTCGTGGGTAAGAGTGAAAGTGAGCAGCGACTGTAGAGGTCACGTGCATCATCTCACAAAGCTGAGTCCGTTCATTAGGATGAGGAATTGAACAGCTCCGGCGCAGCTTTAGAGCATTTGGCTGAGCGCTGGAGCAATGTCAGTGCCTAATTTAAGGTGAGCGTTTCCACAAAACTACATTTATGATATGTTGAATCTAAGGTGCACCACGCCAGTTGTTAGATCCGCCCAATCTGACGTTTCCACCACACTTCCCCGATTGGAGAGAACGCCATCAGCGCCAGGAAGATGAGGTGAGCGCGTGGGTTGCACGCAACGCTGCAGCGGATCCGTATCGAGGACCACGAACACAACCACTGCGTGCGTCTACCATGCATAGGACGACTGACTGATAGCAGCTCGTGTGCGCAACTTGACAGCGAGCAGATCGCCAGTGAGGCGAGAGACGCGCTGCAGCTCGAGCAGCTCACGATTGCAGCGCCACCAGCAGTGCAGTGGCAAGATGTGACCGAGGTACGCCTGCAGTCACGTGTATGCGTTTGCGGTTGTATGGAATGCAGCACTGACTCTCTGAGCACGTATGCGCTTTCTACGCTGCATGCAGTTGTTTGCGTCCGCTGCCAAGGAGCTTAAGGTGGGGCAGATGGTGCACTCGCAGGATTTCAACCTCTTCGACTCCATGTCTGCGCTGGAGCTTATGGACCCAAAGATGGACTCGGGTGTGCTTGTGAACGGCGCACCGCCGCAGTCGATCAGTACGCGCCTGAAGAACGGATCCGTGCTGCTTGAGTTCTCGAATGCGCGCGATGTGCTCGCGACGATCGACGAGCTCTTCCGCTGCGAGGCCGGCTGGATCAACGGACAGCCGCTCCAGCAGACACTACTCACGAGCGTGTATATGCATCGCGAGCCGATCAATGCGCTTGTAGGGAAGCTCGTGAGCTTTGAGGATCTCATTACGCGCGCAGATCTGGGCGACGTGCTGGCGAAGAAACTCACGACCAAGTCGGCCAAAGAGACGCTGCAGCTCGTGATGTGTACGATCTGCCTCGTGATGCTCAAGACCGACATCATCGTGCGTGACGTCGTGGTGCGCGGCGACATCTACGAAGAAGAGGACTTCTCACCGGCCAATGGCTTTGACATTGGGATCTTGGAAGCGTTCTCGAGCGACGCTGTGTCGACGCTGCTGCGCGTCACAGAAGAGCGACTCGAGGCCGTGTTGACAGAGCAGAAGGCGTCGGCGTCGAAGAAGTCTGCCAAGAAGAAGAGCGGCAAGAAAGCAGCAGCTAGTGGTGAGAACAGCAGCAGCAGTGGCGGCAGCTACGAAGGACTGCATTCCAACCCGCGCATTGGAAGTCTGATCTGCGAGGCGCTGCTGCGTCGTGTGCGCCTTCGTAGAATGCTCTTTGAGGCGTACTCCGGGCTTGTAAGTACATCTGGAGCCTCACAGCCTCTCTAATCAGTCTCTTTCAACTTGTGTTCTTCATACTAGCTGACTGACGATTCTTGATCTGATAAACCCACAGGGCACAGTGGAGACGCCAGTGAACTTGGAGCGCGCGCGGGCGCAGTTCCAGCAGACAAAGGACGTGCTGATGGGCATCACAACGGATCAGCTGGAGATGGACCCCGAGTGCTTCAGCGGGAAGCCCTTCGGCGTGGACAAGACCATCAGCCGCCTGCTGCTCTCCGGTTCACCGCCGCGGGACATCAAGATCCCGACTCTCGACGACGCCGTGGTAATCCAGAGTCAGCTCATGGATCAGCTGGTGACCGCATGCAGCCCCGCCGAGTGGTCGTCCATGGAGGAACTGCGCATCTTTTTGGCGGATTTCTCCAGACAGCAGCCAAACATCGTTGCGCGTTCCTACGTATTGGTATGTATGATGTTTTTGTTTTCTTTTGGATATCATCTGTTGATTATGTACATTTTAGTCTAAAACCTGTTGCTGTGAATGGATGCGGTGAACAGCTCTTTCTGTACATGGAGAAAAAGATCTACGGCAAGTACAGCTTCACTGAGTGGCTCTCGGCGTCGATGGTGACGAACGGCGTGCCCCGCGTGCTGCTGTCGACGCAGGAGGGCGTCGTGTTCTCGTCGCGCGTGATTGAGACGCTCTACGAGTCGTCGCTGAAGCTCTACCTCTTCAACCGGTCTCGCCAGCGCGCACGCGTCGAGTTTTTGTTGGAGGAATGGGCGATTCTGCAACTAGAGGCGGTCAACATCGACGACAAGTTCACGACCGAGATGGCCATTCCGGTGCGTCAAGTGTATCCAAATGACGTTGTTGTGTACTGTGGCATGGAGCGATTGACTGAACGCTGTTGTTGTGCAACAGAAAGCGTCGTTCCCTCGGTACTTTACCGCGTGGACTTTGGAGGAAGCGATTTTGCTGATGATCCACTACGTGCTCTTGGGCATTGAGCTGGATCTCTACGCGCCGTCCGAATACGGCACCATCTACTGGTGCGTGTGGTGTGGCGTCCTCATCTCTGATATTGTGATCTTATTGCAATGCTAACCATGACTGTTTCTACCATTTGATACCTACAGGTATTTGGATTATCTACATGGCTCGCGGCTGCAGAACCTCAATGTGACGTGGCAGTTTGTCGAGAAGATGAAGAAAGCGATGCCTCCTGGCAAGGGCAGACCGTCTTCAGCGCCTGAGAGTGCTCCAGCTCCAGCTCCGACGCCAGAACCAGCCGAGGACGCCAAGAGCAAGAAGGCGAAAAGCAAATCATCCGCTAAGAAGCCTACGCCTTCCACAGCAGCTCCAGCTTCCACAGCAGCCCCCTCGAGCGATTTTGATCCTGCGAAAGCGCGGTTTCTGCGCGAAATCAACTACAACGAGATGCAGCGCAGTGTCATGCGCGCCTACTTCCAGGTACCCACTGCTTTGCAACAAGTCAACGATTAATTGGCTCATGAGCTAGTTGTACCGAGGCACCTGACAATTTCTTACCTCTTTCTGCCACCACAGCTCTTCAGTGCGCTCGAGCGCGAGAACCTCGTGCAGGTCGTCAAGCCGACGTACAGCTCGACGCTGATCCGGTTCGAGCACCGCTTCGCTGCGTTCCAGTCGATCAACTTCCCCGCGGCGCTCACGCACGAGGACTACGCCAAGAACAGCGACTTCTCGCCGTACAAGGTCGATCTGATCTACAAATCCGCTGAAGAGTGTTTCAAAGTGGCACGCGCTCACGGCGAGGAGCTACTACACAGCGAGGAGATCAACGATGCTAGTGGCGCCCACGCCAGCAGCACTGCGAGCGGCAAGCAGCAGGTGATCCACGGCGCCGAGGTCGAGGCGCTGATGAAGGTTGCAATCGCCAACTCGGTTAGCCTCATGCGTCGAGAGCAGCAGGCGACTGGGAGCAGCAAACCTGCGAAGAAGGCGCTGAAGAACAGTAGCGCATCGGCAGCAGACGGATCAGCTGCGTCGGCAGCAAAAGCGCCTGAGCTACTGGATTTCTCGGTGCATCCGCATTTCCCCGTGGTCGCGTTTCCGGATAAGGCAAAGGAGTAGCGACACCATGGGCACTACCACCTGGGCTCCAAGCGACTGCGTGCGCCAATGACTCGTGTCGCTGTTGTAATGAGGTGACACTGGCGATCTGAGAGCAAGCTTAGTGGTCATGTCCGTAGCACAACGAAGCTCATGAACAACAGAGGTTTTGAAAAAGTGTACCACACACCATGTTGCGCGTGAGCGTTGAGCGTAGCTCTTCAAAATTGCCTATCTTGATATCTGCTCCTCGTTGGTATCCTTTTGCTTGATTCTTGTAGTGCACACGAGGCAATCATTGTCTTGTTCTCACACCATCGTCGCAACCATTCCGCCACGTACGTCGTCACTGCTGCTTCTTATCCTCAGGCTCCTCCTCGTCATCGTCTTCTTCTCCGTCCTGCTCGCGCTGCGCCTTCTGCGCCCGGCGCTTCTCCCGCTGTTCCTCTTCCTCGATCTGGTCGATGAGCACTTTGGCCGCCATGATACCCACGAACGCCAGCATGCAGGCCGTGATGCTGCCCACGACGCCGTAGAAGACCGGATCTCCCACGAGCGCGGCGATGACAAAGTCTACCCAGCTCTCTGACGGGCGCGACAGCCGCTCCTGCAGCCTACGGTTCGCCTCTTCAGCCCCTGCCATGGCTGACGTGTTTTCTGCTTCTTGTCTGTCTGAGCTCTTCAATTTGCGTGATGTCACTATAATAATGTCACTATTTTAGTCACTATATGAAAATATCCAATCGTGAGCCGAAATGGCACGCTGTCAGCATATTCGAGAGGGAAAACCCTGGAACATCACGAGGAGCTCAAGGCCGTCGTCACTCATTCTTCAAGACACCGCCGCGTGCGTAAGTCAGACTCTCACACAAGACACGACGCCAAGATGCTCGCCGCCCGCTTCTCGCTCGCCCGCGCCGCCTCTGCTGCACTCCGCGCCAACCGCGTGCTCGGCGGCGCGCGCGCTGTGCACCTCGAGGCCAACAAGGCGTCCGTGCAGGTACGACACCGGATACGACCTGTTGCTCAAGCTAGTGAGCAGTGAGGGACATAGAGCTGACATGTGTGTGTGTATGTGAACACTCACGTGACGCTCGTAGGCGCTGATCACGAAGGAGCCGGTGCTCGTGTTCTCCAAGACGTACTGCCCGCACTGCGCGAAGGTGAAGGCGCTCTTCGCGGATTTAAAGACCGACTTTGAGCTCGTGGAGCTCGACGAACGCGGTGAGTCTTCACTCCTTCCTTCATGGGCCACCTCGAGCTTTGTCTGCGTACTAGAACTCGAAATGCTCACACTGTTCATGCGCATGCATGTGTTGATGTTCAATCAGCCGATGGCGCGGAGATCCAGGCGCTGCTGCTGGAGCTGACCAAGCAGCGCACGGTGCCGAACGTGTTCATCAAGGGCCAACACATCGGCGGCGCGGACGCCACGCTCGCGCTCCACGCCGACAAGAAGCTCGTGCCGCTGCTTCAGTAAACGAAGCTCCGCTATAGAGGGAGCTCCATCCACCTCAACCAATTAATCCGTGAATCAATCAGGAGCTCACATCGAGCAAGTGATCATTCTGCTTTCGTTTAGCACAATGCTGTTGATATGAGTCCACGCCAAGTGAGGTGATGTACATTCACAATGGAAGTTTACTTTATCGCAGTTTACGGTGGCGCCAATAGCCCCTCTCGGGTAGTAAGGCCTAACATCTCTGTGCTAGCCGCGAACTAACTCGCGCGCTCTACATGGACGTGGTCGGCGGGCAGTCGTCAAAGTCGCCAATAATCATTTCGTCTAAGGCGCGGCCGGCGCCGACCATAGGGTAGCAGTGCTCATTCTTCTCGACGAGGAACTCACCGATGATCGGGCCGTCGGCGGCCAGGAACTTGGCCATAGCCTCCGGCAGCTCGCTCTCGTCCGAGCAGCGCAGCCCCTGGCAGTGCATCGACTCGGCGAACTTGACAAAGTCCGGGTTCTTCATGGCGGTGGCCGAGTACCGCTCCTCGTAGAAGAGATCCTGCCACTGCTTGACCATGCCCTGGAAGTCGTTGTTCAGGATCAGCACCTTCACGCCAATGTTGTACTGCGCGGCCGTGGCCATCTCGGTGAGCGTCATTGCGAAACTCGCGTCACCGTCAATGTCGACCACGAGCGCGTCTGGCTGCGCGACCTTGGCGCCGATCGCAGCTGGCAAACCAAAGCCCATCGTGCCGAGGCCGCCCGACGTGATAATCGAGTTCGGTTTCGACCACCGGTAGAACTGCGCGGCCCACATCTGGTGCTGCCCTACGCCCGTTGAGATGATCACATTCTCGTGGTTCTTCGTCTGTGTGTAGAGCTCCTCGATCACGCGCTGCGCCTTCATAGGCGCACCGGGGGTCGACGGACGGTATCGGAACGGGTAGCGCGCCTTCCAGCCCTGGAGCTTCTTGTGCCATTCGGAACGCGGCTTGCTCTCGATCTTGGGCAGGATCTGCTGCAAGTTGTACTTGGTGTCACCCACCACGGCCACCTGCGGCGTCACGATCTTGCCAATCTGCTTGCCCGAGATCTCAAAGTGGATGATGCCACCGCGGCCCTCAGCGGCGGCGCGCTTGGCCTCGGGCGCAAAGTCCGGCACGCGGCCAGTCACGCGGTCGTCGAAGCGAGCGCCGACCGCGATCACCACGTCGGCGTCCTGGATCGCCTTGTTCGCGTACACCGAGCCGTGCATGCCCAGCATGTGCAGACTCAGCGGGTCGCGTTCGTCGAACGCGCCCATGCCCTGCAGCGACGTCGTCACGGGGATGTTGCCCTGGCGCGCGAGCGCACGCAGCTCCTCGGACGCGTGATTCGCGCCGGCTCCAGAGTAAATTACCGGCTTCTTCGCCTTGTTGATCATCTCAACAGCCTTCGCGAGGTTCTGCTCCTGGTTCACGCGGTTGCCCGGGATCTTCGTCTCGCCGTAGTATCCGAGCAGCTGCGGCTCGGTCGTCACGGGCACTCTGCAGATGCCCGCCGTGATGTCCTTGGGCAGGTCCACAAGCACGGGGCCGGGACGGCCCGTGGTCGCGATGTGGAACGCCTCGCGGATGTTTCTTGCGAGGTCCTTGACGTTGCGCACCTGCACGTTCCACTTGGTGCACGGACGCGTGATGCCGAGAATGTCGGCTTCCTGGAATGCGTCGCTTCCCAGCACCGCCGTGGCCACTTGGCCAGAGAACACAACCATGGGCGTGCCGTCCATGAGCGCGTCCTGCAATGGTGTGACCGTGTTGGTCGCACCTGGCCCAGAGGTCACAAGCACAACACCGGGCTTGCCCGTGGCGCGCGCATAACCCTGCGCCATATGACCGGCACCCTGCTCGTGGCGCGTGAGGATGAAGTCAAAGTGCTCGCTCTCGTGGATCGCATCGAAGACGGGGAGGATCGCGCCGCCAGGGTAGCCAAAGACCTTGTCGACACCGAGTTCAGCGAGCGTCTCGTGGAAGATCTCGGCACCGCTCTTGCCGATGAACTCGTCCGTGAGCTTGGGCGTGCGCTTGACCTTGTCAGCGTGCTCGCCCGTGGAGAGCGCGCGCGTCTGCTGGCCGTTGGCGCAGGCGGTCAGCGACGCCTGCAGCGCATGTCTGGAGATCGTGGAGGCACGGCGAGAAGCAGCGGCGGCGCGCAGCGCGCGAGAGAATTGGCGTCCGCGCAGCATTTTCGCAAGATCTGGTGGTTTGACTTGTGTCTCTTTGTCTGTGGCACGAAGAGCTCCGCGCAAGGTGGACAGCAGAACGGAGCGGGTTTTGGAGGGTTTCGACCCGTGGGTTTTGCGGCATCAGCCCGCCGGAATGACTTGGCGTTTGTATGCTGTTGCGCAAACGAGCAGAACCCGTTTGGACTGAGCAGAGCGCAATGGTTGCGCAATCGGCCACAGTGGGTTCTTGCAACCTTCCGCTCGCTTAAGTGCGATTTTTTTCAAGCCACAAGAACGAGTCCAACAAGGAATGTGTGACGCGCCATTGAGTGCTGACGCGCACGTGGGGGAGTGATGGTCACACATCACTTCAAGAGCTCCTGGCAACATCTCGCAGCCCACGACGGAAGCTGGCGTCGTGAAGGCGAAGCGACCGCTTTGTGACAATGCAGATCTGCGTGGATGAGCTCATCTGTCTCCGTCGCAGCGTGTGTTTCGCGTGTCAATTTGCGTTTCTCACGGAGATCGGGTAAGCGTAAGCGAGTTGTAGGGAGATATGGCGATGACTGAGCCGATCGAGATCGAGACTTGCCGCATTGATTACATTATATATCTGCCGTGAGATAGACACATGCACTTTTCGCTTTCTCGCATGGCAACATGCACGACAACGAGCTCTTGCTTTTTAACAGTAATGTAACTCGAAGAGAGCTGCATATGGATCTGCAGAGGAGAGCTAACCTTGCTGCGCAAGGGGTTCATTGTTGACAGTAGCATCAGCATAGCTTTCTGAGGCGATAGACCGCTCAACAGAAGTGTCACGAGAGTGCTTTGGCTCGATGTGGAACGCTGCGAGTTCTATCAGCGTGCGCTTCTCAGACACAGAGCAGGTGAAGCCGCGGTCACCGAGCATCGCATTCGAGTTTGCATGGACGTGCGGTGTTGGCAGCCAAGATGTGTCATCATCACCACCAGCAATAGGAGCGAGACTCTGCCGGCGCCAGATCATCTGGTTCACGTCGAGTTTGTAGACCACGCGGATGTCGTCACGCGGCGTGTACGACTCGGTCTCGCCATTCGTCGCGTACGTGAAGCCGCCAAAGACGATGACCGTGCTGTGGTGGTAGAAACACTCGAAGAGCATCCGCTCAATGGGCGTCGTGAGCGTCGTTGAGACGTGCGAACTCAGTCGCGGCGTGGACCAGATCATTGTGACCGTGTCGAGAATGTGAAAGTCCATGAGGCGCGGCTCTTGCTGGAGCTCGTGCTTCTTGGGTTTTCGCTTCTGGACTTTATAGCCACCGACGACTGCGATCCTCTCATAGTCGAGCGTCAACAGCGCATGACCAAACCGTGGCGACGGGGCCTTGCCGACTGTGTGCGGACACACCCACGACAACTTTGGCTCGGGCTTCTTCGCTCTCAAAGCACGTGGCTGCTGTGCATCACTACTGTCTAACAGCAGCATCTCTCTCACGCTGAGCGCACTGAGCAGCTGCAGGTCACCGTGCGCGAGGACCTCTGACTTGCCGCCAAACACGAAGACGCTCTCTTCGTTCACGCAGCTCGCGTGCCAGTAGCGCTCGATGAGCTCTGTGTCCGTGTCGATCTCATTCCACTGCCACTTGACCAGGTCCAGTGCGAAGAGGTCCTTGAAGATCTGGCCATTGCGGCTGCGGCCACCGCAGATCAGGAGAAAGTGCGGCTCGAGGAAGACAGCAGAATGGTCGCTGCGCTCACGAGGCGCGCGTTTGCTACTTGTAGAGCACTCGTGGAATCGCCACACGCAAGTCGCGATGTCGTAGGAATAGACGCCGTTCGAATACGTGTACCGCACGCGCTCGAGCTTCATGGGGTCTTTGAGGACAGCGGCAGGCAGCATTCGCGTCACGTCCTGGAGCACGCGGCCGCCAAAGACAACCAGCTGCTCTCGCTGTGAAGGTTCGTCTTCATCATCTCCTTGTTGTTGCCAGCAGCAGAGAGTGAGCGAGTTGCCCTCGCGTCTGCACGGGACGGAGATCGCGCCCAGCTGGTCGAACGGCTTGGCTTCCAATGGCGAGTGGGACTGCAAGCAGCTCACATCCACGCCGCTCGTTACGATCTCTTCCAGGAACTCTTCAAACTCGAGAGGCACCGACGCGTCGCGCCGCCTGTTCATGAGCTTCTTTGCAAGTGCGGCCTCCAGCTCTCGCTGCCGCCTCTCTGTCTGCTGCTGCGCCTTGGCCTCCGCTGCATGTTGCAGCTCACGAGCAAGCTGTTGCTGCTGCTGAATGCGCAGAGCTGCGTCCCTCGTGGCTTGCTCGTCCTGCTCCCGCTTGCGTTGTGCGCTCTCGATGCGCCTCTTGAACTGCGTCTCGTGCTGCTTCTGCTGGAGCCACTTGAGCTTCCGGAACGAATCGCTCGGCGGTGCGTCATCGCGTCCCTCTGTCAGCTGCACGTCCACGCTCTCCACGTACATGCATCGCTCCACCTGCGCGCGGATAGACGCGCGAATAGAGCTGCTGGTGCTGATCGTCATAGCATTGATAGCATTGAGTCCACCGCTTCAAGATCACAAGATCACTGTCACTCCAACGGGGGACTCCGTCAGCAAGCGATAAATGCCTGAAAGGAGGGAGGCAACATCAACCTCTGCCCGTTGACGGCTCGTGAACTCACACACCACAGTTTGCGCCTCGTCGCAGCATTAGAAAGAGCTCCAACGTGGACGTCTTTTCCTCGAGTCCTCCTCAGCTTACTGCCGAATTTCCACTGGACCGACGGACGAGAAGAGTGAGCGCAAAATGCCGCGCAAGACGTCGCTGGGCAACATCCTGGAGGCGGCTTCAGACGACGATGTAGCTGTTACCACTGCACCGCTACTGCCTCCAGCGGATGCACCAGTAACAACAGCCAGGCGACGCTCCAATTCGATTGCTAGTGGCTCGGATCAGCCAGCGCAAGCCTCGTTGACAACCGAGCCACCAGTGCTCTTCCGCTCCGTTCGCGAGGCGTTGGCGAGCGACTCGAGCCGTGTGATCGAAGAGCCCGGCGGCTATATGATCCCCACACGACGCGCCAGCATCAGTAGCAGCGAAGAGAAGCAGGAGGAAGTGCTGCACGAGCTGGACGAGGCGGGATACTCGGTAGTGCGACGTCGCGGGTTATCAGGTGAGAGCGCGGCGGACATGCGCACCGCAGCGACGACCCCACCGACACAACGACGACGCCAGCCGAAGCGCAACCAAAGTAACCACAGCCCGAATCCCAAAGGAGAGAGCAACAGACCATCGCCTCAGCAACAGCAGCAACAACCGAGGCGCGTAAACAAGAAAGAGACGCGACATCATGGCCAGCAGCAACAACAGCAGCCCTGGCGACGAAGCTCCAGCAACGCTGGGAGTGGTGGTGCGAGTCGCGGCGCAGCGTCGACCACTCGGGAGCGCATGGAGCGTGATGCTGGCCGTACACCAGAGCCAACGGATCCGTGGCTGATCCCACCGTCCGCACCACCAGCGGCATCGCCCGCGCTCCCAATGAGTAGCGCTCCGCTGTGGACTGGAGCGTCCGCGGTCATGCCAACTGCTGCTGCTAGTGCGCCGGCTGAAGCCATCATCGCGCAGGACGAGGACCCGCACGCCGCGTGGGCGAACGCCGCCAAGTGGACGGCCACGTCCGCAGCTGGATCAGCAGCTGTAGCCGATGACGCTGCTGCTCCGCTCGTCCTCGCGGTGTCATCGTCGCAGCCTGCGTCGCCGTCGCCATTGGGCGAGTCAATGAGCAGCTGGCTCGGCTGGGACATCGCCCAGAGCAATAACTCATCGTCGTCTGATCTCGACGGATTGTGAGGCTGCTTATGCCGAATTGACAAGTTTTGTGTGGCGTTTTAGTTTGAAGTAGTGCGCTTAGTCTAGGGTATAAGTGCCTGATTTGGTATGCTTTAAGTGCATCAATTTGGTGCAGTACCCACTTTTACCACTTCCTTGAGTACGTTTTGAGGACGGAAATAGTGCGCACGCTTACGGCAAATATCGTCAAGTCGTCAGCTCGTCTGTGTCATAATCTGCTGAGACATTTGCGCCGACTTACAGAGTGGTTCCTTTTTTTGGGTACGGTTTTCGTACATGCAAAAAAGCATCACTAATGAATGTACCTAAAATAAATATACCTTTATAATTTGATGCTATATACTTTTATAGTTATAGGAACTACACCACTATTATATGATACCTCTATAATACTATATACTGCAAAGAGCTACAAGTGAGTTTCTCAAACCTACTCCGAAAAGTCAAGGAGCGGATACGTTTGTAACCCTTCGCGACTGAGAGAAGCCGCTGACTCGTTGGACACCATCTCGTGTCTCGCATCATCATACAGCAGCAGCAGCAGCAGCAAAGAAGAAGAAGGACGGAGGCGCGCGCAGTTGAGAAAGAGCCTCTTTCACCACACGCGCGTGGTCCCCATTCTGCGCATAGACACACACCGAGAGGCGATGACGTCCAGCAGCTCCTCGTCGGCACTGCTCCCCGAGGAGTCCCACGTGCGCATCGGCGAGAACGTGCTCGTGGCGTCGCTCACGTTCGCGTTCTTCTGGGCAACCTTCGGGCTCGCGTGGCTCGCGTCCACCAAATACGTGCCCGAGTTCCGCGCGTTCCCGGCGCCGCAGAAGGCCGACTGGTGCTCACGGTGCGTCTGTCTTTTGTTTGTATCAAAGGAGTCGTCTTTGGTGTGTGACAAGCTTTCCTTATTCACTGGTGTGCATTGATTGTGCGCAGGGTGAACTCGACGATCCACGCACTGGCTGTCGTCGTGGGCGTCGCCATCGCGCTCACGTCCATCACGTGGGACAACGACTTCCTGCCCGTGAGCTCCATCCGGTCCGCGAGCTTCATCTTTTCTGTAGGTCCGTCTTTTCTATCTAGCCGCTTGTGTCTTGAGCTCTTCATGGTCGATCTCTTTCCTCACACGCCTGGTGCTGTTGTTGTCGTTGTTGTGGTGCCGCAGCCATCGGATACTTCCTGTGCGACCTGATCATCATCATCGTTTGGCCCGTGCCCATGCAGTATGTTTTCATCATCCACCACCTCGTGGCAGTGTACGTCCGCAGCCAACCATTCTTCATAGCGACTGTGCCGCATCATTCTAACGAGGACTGACTGTGTTCTGGTTACTATCGCGTAACTACAGCATTCCGTACTTCATCAACAACTTCATCTCGTGCTGCGCCGCGTCACAGTACGGCCTGCTGCTTTTCCTGCTCGTGGAGCTGGCGACGCTGCCGCTGAACGCGCGCGGGTTCATCGAGTCGGTCGGGCGCGAGGACTCAAAGCACCATACGCGCTCCATCTATGTCACGTACGTCATCTGGGCGATCACGCGCACGGCGCTGCCAATCTACCTGGTCTACGTCTTCTGGGCCTACGCGTACCCCCCGGACCGCAACCACGACGTGTGTCTGTACCCGAACCTGGTGGGCGCGCACGTCATTGCGCTCTTCTGCGTCGGCGTCTTCTTCTTCGTGCACACGCCCGAGATCATCGCGCGCTGGAAGGCGGACGAGGCTGCGAGCGAGGCTGCCGCATTGGCAGAAGCGGGTGACGTTGAGGACGCGACTGGCGAGCTCAAGGTGGGCGCACCGTCGCTCTCGATCTCCATGTCGCGTCGCAACAAGGACGCGATCGTAGACGACTCATACGACGACGTGGAACTCGGCGTGCTGCCAAGGAGCGCACGTGCCTCCTGAGACGAGCCGTTGCACTCAACGCAAAACGCGCTAAACCAAGTAAATGTACTCTATCCAAATCTCGTTACATCTTTGAAGTTCTCGCGTCAATCCCAATTGATCCATTTCCTCAGGTGCTTGCCGCCCACCTTTCATCCGGATCAGCTGCTTTTTGTCTAGGGTGTGCAACTCGTATGGATCTTGGTTGCCAGCAGCTACGGCCGTGTGGCCATCGACATCCGAGCGGAGCCAGTATGCTTGGCGTTGTCCAGCATCTCAACGGGATCTAAATGTGGATTTCGGTGTCATTTCACACGTAATGCTGTACTACTGGTAGGTATCGTACCAAAGAGCCGAGCTCCAGTGGATGGCCATTTATTGTCATGCACTGGTTCCCATAGTTGCTCCGCACAGAGAGCTCTCGTGCATGAGCGAATTTCACATTTTGGGCAAGGACTCCAATTCCGCGACAAACGTCTCTCACTCAGCTCACCAGCAGGAGATCACCAGACGCTGTCTTGCTATTGGTATGGTCCTACGTCTCACATGCTGTTTGTATACGTTGGCAGGCGCAAGGACGGCGGCCTGCCAACGTATACAAACAGCCAGCGACACGCATTTTGGGCGTTCAACAAATATGCATTTTGGGGGGATACTTGGTTTGAAAAAATTTGGACGTGGGCGTAACCATGGGTTAGACATAGGCGTAACCAGCTCTGCAAACCAAAAATTCAAAAAAATTCCACCACTCGAAAAAAGTGCCGTCCTTATGATTATGGCGTACACTGTATACAGCCATCATTAAATCAAAGAGCCCCACCATGCCCCCTGCCATAGAATTATTGGAACCAGCGCGTGATCGCAAGCACAAATCGCCAACAAGTGCCGTCGCCATGAGGATCACGGCCGATGCAATTCTGCGCGCGCAGGTGTCGATCAACCCACTGCGGGAGCGCGAGCTCAACCTGCGAGGTGCGTCTCTCTCTATCGCTGCATGTCCTCTCTCTCTGGCTCAGTACGTGCGTCGCATCTGACCCGCTCCGTTGCGTAGGCTTGAAAGCGCCCGCTATTGAGAATCTTGGCGTCACCAAGGTAAGGACGGCATCCGTCTTCATGCGTTAGCTTCATTTACAATGGACCGCTAAGGTATAATGTATGCGTGTACTATCTCTGTTGCGAACAGGACGGCTTCGACTGCATCGACCTGTCGGACAACGAGATCAAGAAGCTAGAGAACTTCCCGCGCCTGCGTCGCCTGCGCATGCTGCTGCTGCACAACAACCACATCGCCAAGTTCCAGGACAACCTGGCCGAGTCGATCGCGAACCTCGAGTACCTCATCCTCACGGGCAACCGCATCGCGCAGCTGAGCGAGCTCGACCGCCTCGCCTGCTTCGCGAAGCTCGACACGCTCGCGCTCGGCGGCAACCCGGTCACGAAGCGCAAGTACTACCGCGAGTACGTGATCCACAAGCTCCCGCAGCTCAAGGTGCTGGACTTCAAGAAGATCAAGCCGCATGTACGTTGTTTTTGCTCGTTGCGCAGCATATACATGACGCCTATGGTGTGTGTATGTGTGTTGGACGCCGTGGCTTATGAGTAAATGCTTGCTGGTAACAGGATCGCGAGGCTGCGAAGGTGCTGTTCAACTCGCTCGCAGGACAGAGAATCGAGCAGGAGGCGCACCAGGAGGCCGGCTCCGAGTCCAGTGTCGTGAGCTCCACACAGGAGATGGAGAAGGTATGTGCTGCGTGTTGCAAGTCGATGTGGCAACCGCATATACAGCTTGCTCATCCTCCTGCTCGTCTCTCGTTGCTTCACTCGCGTAGGTTTCTATCGCCCCACTTGCTGCGGCGCCTACACCAGTGGCTGTCGTGGCGCCTCCACCTCCACCGCCTACTCCAGTTGCAGCTCCTGTGATCCAGCAGCAGTCACCGAAGAAGGTGGTGCGAAGTCCTGTGAAGCAACAGCCGACCACTCCCGTAAAGAAGCAGGAGGCACACGAGCAGGTAACGGAAGAGAAGGTGGCGGCACCCAGCACCCCTCCACCTGCTGCCAAGCAGGAAGATGTGGACATGGAGGACGCGGACAGCAAGCCAGCAGCCACGGTGCCGTTCACGCCGTCCAAGCCGATCGAACAGATGACGGTGGCGGTACTGCGGGAAGAGCTGAAGCACCGAGGGCTGTCCATTAAGGGGCTCAAGGCAGAGTTAGTGCAGCGACTCAAGGACGCGACGGGGGCATGAAGAGCGGCTAGACAGCGAGGTAAGGACGATGATATCCAGGTAGACAAGGGAGCACAGGCGAACTGAGCTCTTCACAATGAAGCTCACGTTTGGATTGTGTCTGAGTAGCTAAGATCGCAGCAAAGAGGATAAGGAAAGCAGTCGTAAACATCCATCTCACTGTCGCAGCTTCTTCTTTTGTTCGCAGTGATGTCCACAGCAACAAACAGCGAGCTCTCGTTTCCCAGTCGTCTTCGTTATTCATTCATTTGCCATGAGTCCATTGACATCTTGTTCACGTGACTTTGATAACAAACAGTGCATCATAAGGAAGAAAAACGGATAGACAGTCGCACATCGACGACAAGCACCAGTACACCATTCTCTCCTCTCGTCCTTCTCTCTACAGCAGTCGACAACCTCGTCATCAGTACGGCGCTGAGCTGCGGCTGAGGCTCTCAGCGCGATCGCGACGCGACTGCGCGACCTTTGAAAAGGATCCATTCTCGTATTTGTACATGAGCGGCACGCCTGCGAATCCACGCACACCGTAGAGAAAGGCAGTCAATCAGTCAGTGGCTATGCACATATCGTAAACTAACAAGACAGTGGCGGGCGTACCGGTGGGCGCCAGCAGGAGACACCGCTCGGGCGCGCTCTTCTCGAGTTTCATCTGCTCGTTGAACTCGTGCTCGTCCATGTTGTCGAGGTACTTCACGAGCGTCCGGATCACGAAGCCGTGGGACGACACGAGCACGTTGCGGCCGGCCTTGAGGTGCGGCAGGATGAAGTCGTTGAAGAACGGCACGGCGCGCGCGTGCACGTCGGCGCACGACTCGCCGTTCTCGCCCGGGAACTTGGTGTTGTAGTCGTTTCGAATCTTGCGGATCTGCTCCTTGTCGAAGAGCACCGTGTGCTTGGACGACGGCACGCCCTACAACATGACATTCATATGGCGTGTTAGAAAACGCGCATGGGCTTGAGCGCACGAGCCATTGAAGGCCGCCAATACAAACCTGCAGGTCACCAAAGTTGCGCTCATTGAGAGCGGGCGAGATGTACACGGGCACGATCTGTAACAAGAGGCGCGTCACGACACCATAGTCAGTCTTCTAACAGCAACAGCACCGTCAGCTGCATGGATGGTAGAAGCAAATGCGTACAAACTCGTAGGGGTCCTTGTCGTTCACGCCCTCAAACGCAGGGAGCTCGAGCGGCGACTTGTGCTCCACCACGGGCGTCTTCTTGCTCGAGTGTACGCTGAGCGCGAGCGAGACGGTCGAGCGCGCGCGGTCCATCTGCGAGCAGAAGACGACGTCCACGGGCGTGAACTCGAGCCGCTTGCCGGCCTCGAACGCCTCCTGAATGCCCACGTCGCTCAGCGGGATGTCAATGGACCCGGCGTACCGCCAGAGCTCCTCTGGCTGTTGTGGCTTGAGATTCCACACGCTCTGGCCGTGGCGCAACAGGATGAGCATCCCGAAGCTCGTGCGCGCGTGGTCATCAGCGCCATTGACACCATCAGCCGCTGCTGAGGTGAGCGGCGCGAGGTGCGTGGACCACTTGGGATCGCACTCGCTGCGCTTCTCCCAGTGCGTCACGTGCGCGTGCGGCAGCGTGTACCTGCGCTCGGCCGGGTCAACGCCGACCGAGTTGCAGCACTCGCCATCCGCGCAGTCGCACGTCTTGCCCCCTGTGCCCACGCGCTCGTCCCTCTGCTGCTGCCGAGTGCGCTTCTTGCGCTCGGCGGCGGCGATTCGCTCGAGGGCAACACCGAGTGCTGTCGCGAGCAGCAGTGAGGACGCCAGCACGGCACCCAAGACCTTCATGCTCTGCTCTCGTAGCCCGGTCGGTCCGCTTTGCCGTCCAGAGGTTGGACGCTCTTTCCGTCCTTCGCGTGTCTTCTTTCGAGAAAGCCGTTCGAGAGATGCCAATTCTATACGATTTTACACTAAGTTGTCTATTTTTTTGTAAAAATATTGAAAGTGGGTCTGGATTGCTATACAACATTGGTGATATAGCTAACATTGTTATTCAAGCAAGCAGTTAAGCAATGCTCAAATATATCATCTGCCAAAGTAAGAGATCCCCACAAACGATCTCGCTGTCTAACGATGAAGTCTTCCAAGCGCAAACACCCTCCAGACGACTCGGACTTTGATGGTCGTGTGCGATGCTGACGTGGTCACGCTGCGGGAGAATCAACCGCAACATCACGCACGAGGTCTTCCATTGTTCGAGCTACAAGCTGACGATGGATCAAGACGTGAACGTCGCGCGCAACATCTTCCTCAAGAACGAACACTTACTCACTTGGGCTCTTCGAGCTCGGGTGACAGGAGATGCTACTCTGAGGGTGTCGGGTGCTTTAAGTTTGCTTAGAGCACATGACCTGCAATAAAAAACAGAAGGTCGCTTACTTGTCGTGTTGGTACTTTGGTTCTCATGGTAAGTTGGCGATCTTCTGAGGCG
>JAASGT010000313.1:0-30596 GCA_023334315.1 Globisporangium alternatum | reverse complement strand
TCGCGTCTCTACCAACTACCTGCATCAAAAGGTATGGAGTGCTTTAGACTTCTTGCTTATTTGTTAGAGGGTAAAGTCTGATCTTGCCTGTGTCAGTTCGCTCTCATTGATGGACACATACTACTCCAGGGATCCTATAACTACTCGACTCGAGCTCACGATACGAACGGCGAGGACATCCTAGTTCACCACGCAGACGAGTTTGTCCCGGTCTTCCAAGATACATTTGACGAACTTGCCATAGCAAACCCAGTCTCAACTACGATGAATGGATCCGTTGTGCTCCCGCTCGGCATCGCTCCAGTTGGCATCCAATCACTCTGTGGACGAAATCGAGATAGGCTGCTCCGATGGTAGCGCGCGTACGTGGACGACCCGGATTACTTGGTTATTTCGACAAATATATGCTTTTTCGACAAATATATGCTTTTTCGACATATTATAAATTTGACATCTTTAAATTTCGACATCCTGCTTGCTAAAGTGTGTCGATAAAATAACTCGATTGAAAGATTGTCAAAAACTGAGGACTGTCGAAAAACGCTGCGTGCGCTGTTTTCGGGCGGCAAGAGCAAGACGTCCACGAAAGCTCGAAAAGGTCAGGTGCCCGACCATGGCGCTCGAGCTCACGACCAAGGCGGAGGTAAGACATACACACGGCATGACACGACTCATGTAACTCTCTCTCTATCTGTATGCATGTACCTATGTATTAAACCCACCGCTCTCGTGTGCGTACGGCGCTCTCTCTCTCTCTCTGCTTCTGCTCCAAAAACCAGACTGCGATCAAGGGCTTCTTCCGCTGCAGCGATGCGATCAACCAGCTCGGCGACCTCTACGCCGATGTGCTCGCGCAGCTGGAGAAGCAGCGCATCAAGGCGGACAAGCCCATCGAGTTTGTGCACAATATCCTGGACGTCGCGGTGCAGAAAGTGGTCGAGAAGCTCTCGTGGGAGCTGCTCACAGTGCCCGACGCGACGCTCAGCAGCGTCGGCGTGCCTGCACTGCTCGATCTGTGTATCGCCGGCGTCGTGCGCAAGTTCCTGATTAACAGCGCGCCGTACAAGGTGCTCGAGGACCTCATGGAGGGCCAGACGATCAGCAACTGCGAGAAGCTCTGGACGCTGCTGGAGTCGCGCAAGGAGAAGCTCACCACGGTAAACAGGCGCTTTTGACATGCCTGGGGCGAGGGTGGCTCTGTTGTTCATTTTGCTCAACGTGCCCGTTATGAATGTGTGTATCTGCGTTATTTATTTTGCAGTCAGACTTCATCCCGGAAGCCGGGCGCAACACGAAGGCGTCACTGTGCCTGCTCAAGATGTGCAACGCGCTGCTGCGCCGCCTCTCGAAGACCCACAACAGCGTCTTCTGCGGCAAGATCCTTGTCTTCCTCTCCTTCACCTTCGCGCTCTCGGAGCGCTCGGCCGTGAACCTCATGGGCAAGGTGCGATATATATAAAACCGAGGCTTTTTAGCTGATTGCATATAGCAATAGATGCGTGAAGCTAACTGTCCTACTTTGTTTCAACAGCCCAACGTGTCGAACGTGACCGCTTTCGAGGACCAAGACGCCTTCGACAGCGCAGAGGCGACCGACTCGGCCGCTGTAGCAGAAGCTGTGCCAGCCATCGAGGTACAAGAAGGCTTGCAGGACAATCATCATCAGCCAGTCGCTTTGACTTTGGTTAACATGTTATGTCACTATCTCGATGGAACAGATCGACAAGGACCAGCACGGTGCGGACGCGGGTCCGATCGACTACAATTTGTACCGCACGTTCTGGGACCTGCAGCGCTACTTCCGCGAGCACGAGCTCGCCGTGAAGAGCGCCGACAGCTGGGAGAAATTCGTACGTCTCCTTGGCTCTTGAACGATGTTCCTAGTGGATGCTCATGTGTGCTCAAAACCAATTTCCTACTGCAGTTTGATGAGCTGAACGTGGTGCTCGCGGCCTTCGAGGGCAACGCGTTCTCGAGCGACGACCTGGAGCGCACGCGCGACTTGCTGAGCGCGCAGCAGCAGTCCGCCAACGCCAACGCAGCCGCAGATACAGCGGACTCGAGCCAAAGCAGCAGCAGCGACCACTTTTTCCAGCCAAAGTATCTCACGAATAGCCGCCTTTTCCGTCTACAGCTGCGCGACCCGATCCTGCGCGAGTGTATGCTCACGCAGTTCCTCATCCTGTTCAACTATCTCTCAAAAGCCAAGCTCCCAGCGAACACGCTCACGCCAAAGTCGAAAATCTCGGAGATGAACGAGCGTGTGGTGAAGCTGCTGAAGCAGACGCCGTCAGACGGCGAAGGCTTCAGCGAGATGGTCTCGCGCGTGCTCGAGCGTGAGCGCAACTGGACCAAGTGGAAGCAGGAGAAGTGCCCGCCGTACGAGAAGCACCCGCCAGGCTCGCTTTCGCCGAAGAAGAAGGCTCGTCTCGGAGATGCGCCTTCCCTGGGTGCGCGTCCAATGATACCGAAGCGCACGCGCCAGGCGCCTGGTGTGGGCGACTCGTCGCTGCTCGAGCAGATCCTGACCGAGAGCTCCAAGCCGTCGCAGATCCTGGAGAAGATCAAAGGCGACGAACGAGGTTTGTCCGTTGCATATATTGTATGAAAATGGTTTGCTGCTGGCTATCGAGTTAACCAACAATGTTGCTGTTTGTTTACGCGTGTGCGCAGCGACGGAAGTCCCGCTGCAGAACTACGTGGACCGGTTTATCGAGGCGTGGGACCCGGAGAACGGCATTGAGGAGGCGTACTGGCCTGACAAGGACAAGATGCATTGCTGGAGGACCATGCGCGTGGCGATGAAGACGAGTGTGGAACACTTGGACTTGGCGATCCAGGGTGCGGGTGCACTCGTCAAAGGCATTATGAAGATCCCAGAGAAGCCGAAGGTTGACGCAGTCACCACTGCGATGACGCCACCCGCTGAGCCTGTCGTGACGACAGCGCAAGACGATGAACTTGGTAGCGAACCAGTCGCAGTCACTACTCCTACCGAGAATGGTGAGAAGAAGGTGAAAGTGGATACTTCTGAGAAGGAGAAGGTGGCCGAGAAAGAGACGGTTGTGGTGGTGAAGGAAGAGCGCCGCGAGTCGTCTTCATCGTCATCGTCCAAGTACTCGGGCAGCAGCGCGCGGCCGCCACTCAAGCGAGGGCGCTCGGACGACGACCGCGTCAAAGAGGAGAACCGCGAGGTACACTCGAGTTGCAAAGATTCTGTGTGAGCTGTGATGAACCTGGACAATGTGCTGATGAGCAAAGTTGTTGACTGTGTTGCAACAGAGCGGCTCGAGACGTCCACGACCGTAGGAACTTCGCCCTTTCGAGTAGTCGCAGGTGAGCAGCAACTGAGCAGAAGAGTTGCAGTCAACGAACGGTATGAAGCGAGAGTGACAGGAGGAAGTGACATTGTCGAGAGAGAATACTAGCATATTGTATCCCAGTGGTCGGCCACGCGCTGCTTCTTCCTGCTCATAATCAGAATGTCAGATTGGCGAATCCACTATTTATAGTGAGTGGCAGGTGAAGGTGGTGATGGCGATACGAATAACAACCACCGGATGGGTCACTCCAGCAGCGACTACGAAGTAGAGGAAAAGAAATGAGCCGCGGCAGTGCGAGCGAGGTGACAGATGACGAAGAGGAGGACGAGGACAAGTTCGACTATGAGCACCACTTGCTAGCGATGCAGTTCCAGAAGTACGCGTATCGACGGCTCTACGTCTCGGACGTGTGGTTCATCTGGTGCGTTCAACACGGGGAGCGTGTCGGCTCATCAAAGGTTGAGAGAACGACAAGGTGTTTATCTAGCGTGCGTTGCGATAGGACACTGCTGGATGCGGAGTGCTATGACGTGAATGCGCGAGACAACAAGGTGCGTTGTGTTGCAAGCCGCTTCAAGTGGATGTCTGGCACACTCTGATGGCAGATGTTGATTGATGGTCTCTTGGAGCAGGGCATTCCACCGATCGTGTACGCAGCCAAGGTTTGCTGTGCGGTTGTTCTGATTGAGTGCATAGAAATATGTGTGCCCGCGTGCTGACTAATCCGTCTTTGCCTGGGAAACTACCCGAAGCGAGGCAGTCTCGTGCTCCTCTGGCTGCTGCTGCGCTACAAGGCCGACATCAACGCGACCACGAAAGTACGTCCTCCACATTGGTTCTCATCTCACCACTGTGGGTTTCGCCCTGAGCCTGAGCCAGAGTGAGTTACTGTCTCTTGCTCTTTGTGTGATTTATTGGCCGTCTTGCAGCTACGAGAGAGCGCGCTGATCGTCGCGTGTCGGAAGAAGCGCGTGCGCGTCGTCAGGTTTCTGCTCGAGCACGGCGCGTCGCCCGATGGTGTCGACTACAGCGGCTTCTCGGCGCTGCGCTGGGCGGTCGAGTACGCAAACCTGCGTCTGCTCCGGCTGCTGCTCTTCCACAACGCGTCGGTGCTGAAAGTAGGTGGTGGCATCTTTGGCTCTTCGCACTTTCCAGATTCACTACCGAACGAACAAACTCGAGAACTTCTGATTCATATTATTGGATGACAACCAGGACTGCTACTTTCACAACTCGGCGCTGGAGATGGCGATGAAGGAGACCTCGAAGACCCACGCGATCATGTCCGACGCGCTCCAGCAGCGCCTCGGTAAGCAAGCTCTGTGTATATCCTGTACAACCACCCACTGCTTATGGGAAGATGGTTTCTTACTGACTTTGCTGTCCTTGCTCAAGTCGATGAGCGTCGAGAGCTGCTGGTCCAGGTGACACTCAAGAACGAACGCGACGAAGTCGACGCGATCAACAAGTTCCGAGCTAGCAAGAAGAAGAACAAAGACACAAAGGACAAGGGCAGCGAGATGACACAAACTGACGCCTCGACGACCACACAAAGCAATGGAGAAAGCAAGCTTCATGAGAAGCTCCGCCTATACGATCGTCGTCGCAATCGTCGTGGGCGTCATCCCAAGAAGCTGTCATTGCGGGGAGGACCGCTGACGAAAGTCCACGTCGCTTCTGCTGCGGCATCGCAAAGTGCGGATGAAAGTCCAGAAGCCACATTAGACCACTCGGACGCGATGAAACGAGCACTGCAAGAGCGCTTGAACGAAGCCGGCGTGTGGGTGAAAGCTGGTCCCGGGAAATGGAAACCGCAGCGTCGAGAAGCGCCATACTCTTCATCTTCTTCTGCGACGCCGCAGGCAGCAGCTGCAACAGACTTAACCCAAGTCGTGGCGTTCGATGCGTTACTAAGTGGTGCTGGCAAGTGCACAAGAGATCTACTCAAGAGTGACGTCCGCTGGAACGCGTTCCTCAAGACGGTCAACAGCGAGCTGGGACACGAGACTGACGCCACGCTCCATGTGGAGGACCTCGAGTAGCTACTAGCGCTCCATAGCACCACACTGCGACACGAGGACGAAGAGGGTTGGACCTGCTCTTACGCTTCTTCCACGCACCAGAAGAGCAGAATTGGCCCGCACTTCTCGATGTACCCAGGTTTCAATTTCTCACGCCGCCAACAGCAGCAGGTTGAGCGAACGCTGCGCCAGTTCAACCAGAATAGAGAGATCTGCGCATGACAGGGCACTGCGACAAGCTCGTGCATCCGTCCGTGCACCGCCGCATCCTTACAGCGAGCGCCTGCGCCGACAAATGTCCCCGCGCACGCGCATCTGATCCGGAGCAGTGCGACTCAAGCGTGACGCCACTGCGGTCCAAAGTGTACCCATCTGGTCAGGTTGGAGCTGTCCATAAAATGCGACATGTTGTCGATTGTCCCAATTTCAGCCCAACTCGGTGTGGTTCACATAATTCCAGGTGATAAACAATCTACAAACTAGAAAATCAACGAATTGAGGACTTCTGACACATTAATTTAGGACTGTTGGGTACACTTTCAGTTCCCACTTCAACGACGGACTTATCAGCAGTTCACTCAGCTCAGTCGAGACAAGAGCTCATTCGCAAATCTTCCAGTCAAGCAACAAGCAACCAAGAGCCCACCTCAATCATCACTAGCCATGTTCGGCACGAGCGTCGACAACAACAGCAACGCCGGCGGGCCGCGCGTCATCCGCATGGCGCCGTACAAGTACGTGCACGTGCTGGACACCAACTCGAACGTGTCACGCGTGCTCGCCGGCCCGCTCACGTACACGCGCCAGGAGCACGAGCACGTGCTCACGGGCGTGCAGGACATGATCGTGTTGCCCGCGCAGCACTACGTGGAGATCCGCAACCCGGTCGTGCGCACTGCCGAAGGCGAGGTCGTGCACGACCAGTTCAACCAGGTCAAGCTTCAGCACGGCGAGTTCGAGTTTCGCATCCACGACAAGTTCTCCGACCCGTTCCCGCTGTACCCGGGTGAACTGCAAGTCGAAGGCATCAAGCGCCTGCGCGTCGTGCCGGTCGATGCGGCGCTGCACCTCCGTGTCACGCGCAAGGTGGACAAGTACGTCGCGGGCGACGAGTGGCTCTTCGTAGGACCAGCGACGTACTACCCGCGCGTTGAAGAAGATATTGTGAAGGAGGTGCAAGCGATCGTGATCAAGAAGAATCACGCGCTCAAGTTCCGCGCCGAGAAGAAGTGCAAGGACTCGCTCGGCATCGAGCGCGACGCCGGCGAGGAGTGGCTCGTTCGCACGCCCGGCGCGTACCTGCCGCAGATCGAGGAAGTGCTCGTGGAGACCATGATGGCGCACATCCTGACCGACAAGACCGCGCTCCACCTGCGCGCATTGCGCACGTTCAAGGACGTGTACGGTGTGCAGCGCAAAGCGGGCGAGGAGTGGCTCGTGACGGCCGACATCGCCGAGACCCACGTGCAGGACGTGCATGAGGCCATTGTGGGCACCGTCCACATCATCACGCTCACGAATCGCCAGTGCTGCGTGATCCTGGACCCCGTGGTGGACGGCGTGCAAAAGCGTGGCACGCGTCAACTGCGCAAGGGTGAGTGCTCGTTCTTCCTGCAGCCAGGCGAGAAGCTCGAGAACTCAATCATCGATGACGTGTGCATCTTGGCGGATGACGAGGCTGTGCTGTTGCAGGCGAAAGAGTCGTTCACTGAGGAAATGACTGACGAGAACAGCAACAACAATGCGCAGCAGAAGGAGATCAAGCGCGAGGCCGGCGAGCGCTGGATGGTGCACGGCCCGCGCGAGTATATCTCGCCGATCCAGGTGACAGTGCTCGAAGTGCGGAAGGCCATCCCGCTCGACACGAACGAGGGCGTGTACGTGCGCGACAAGAAGACGGGGCTCGTGCGTGCCGTGAAGGGCCAGACGTACATGCTGCAGCCGACTGAGGAGCTCTGGGCGAAGCAGCTGTCCCCGGAAGTCGAAGAGCTTCTCTTCTCGCAGTCCGCCGGGTCGGCGTACGTCTCGGACCCGACCCAGAATTCAATTGTGACTGCGAGCCTGGGTCATCGCCAGCCCAAGCGAGCGGGGGATCGAAAGCGTGATCCGACGCGCGTGGTCACGTTCGAAGTGCCGCACAACGCCGCGATTCAGGTCTACGACTACAAGACGACGTCGTCGCGCATCATGTTTGGTCCCACGTTGGTCATGCTTGATCCCGAGGAGCAGTTCACGGAGCTGCGTCTGTCTGGTAGCGTGCCCAAGGAGCCCAATGTCATCCGTACACTATGTCTTCAGCTCGGCCCCGACTTTATGCGCGATAGGATCATCGTTGAGACGTCGGACCACGCGCGGCTGTCACTGACGATCGCATACAATTGGCAGTTCCGCGTGAACCCGGCGAACCCCGAGGAGGCCGCCAAGGTCTTCAACGTCAAGGACTTCGTGGGCGACGCGTGCAAGACGCTCGCGTCGCGCATCCGCGGCGCCGTGGCGGTCGAGAGCTTCGACCATTTCCACAAGCACAGCGCCAAGATCATTCGGACGTCGATCTTCGGCACGGACGCAAACGGCAGGCTGCGCGACTCACTGCTCTTCGACGCCAACCTGCTCTGCATCACGAACGTCGATATCCAGTCGGCCGAGCCAGTCGACCAGCTCACGCGCGAGAGTCTCCAGAAGTCCGTGCAGCTCGCGATCGAGATCACGACCAAGTCCCAGGAGGCGCGCGCCAAGTCGCAGGCGCAGCAGGAGGAGGAAGAAGCCAAGGGACTGCTGCTGAAACAGCAGCTGGAGAACCAGGCGCAAGCCGAAGAGGCGCGCAAGAACCTCGTGCAACTCACGGCCGAGTGCAGCGCTGTCGAAGCCGAAGGCGCTGCAGTGGGGAAAGCGAAGGCCATCGCCCAGGCAGCCGAGATCGAGGGGCTCGCCGCCGTGCGCCAGGCCGAGCTGCGCGCACAGGCGAACCGCATCGAGCACGACGCCAAGCTGCTGCGCCTGCGTGAAGAGCAGGAGCTGCACGTCGTGCACGCCAAGCAGCTTGCCGAGATCGAGATCAACAAGAAGCGCGAGCTCATGGCGATCGAGGCCGACAAGTTTCAGCAGATGGTCGGCAGCATCGGCAAGGAGACGCTCGTGGAGATGGCGCGCGTGGGGCCGGAGACGCAGGTGAAGATGCTCGAAGCGCTCGGTCTCAACGGCTACCTCATCACGGACGGCAAGTCGCCCGTGAACCTAATGGGCACGGCTGAGGGGCTCATCCGCGGGATCTCCTCCGCGCCGGCGTAGCTGAAGCAATCAAGGTGTTGCCTGTACAGAGGCCATCGTCATCTGCACATTCCTCATGTAGCCTAGTCGATAAGAGGTCTGTAATACATAAAGTCAATACGTTCCAACTGCTGAATGTCATACTAAGACCGATACACCAGCAAAATCGCCTGTTGACGCTGATCACCGGACAGAGAAGTCGTCGACGGAGCGCGCCTCCGCATGCGATGTGACCAAAGACGACACCAGTCACCTGTTGCTGTCATGCGGATGGGGATCTCGTCCTGAAGACGACGGCTGAAGATCCGAAATGGAGAAGATCGCCCGACGCACGCGCGCCATTCAAATCGACGCATGCACCCACCTCCGTGCTGGCGCTCTTGCTTCTCGCTTCAACTCGCTGGCGAAAGCTGACTTGTCACACAAAACGACGAAAACGAAAACAGGAAAAAGATGGGTTAGTGTGCTAGTTGCGACGGGCGACAGCACACATTTCTTCCCGCAAGGTGTGTTTACTATGCTCAATTTGTGTTGTGCACATTGATAGCATTTATTCATTTCAATATGCAAAATCAACCACCAACATCAATCTATCTACTTTCTATCTCTTTTGCTTAATCATTTTCATCCAATCACAAAATTCAAAAACTACACTTTACACCAATCAGAATTCTCGGAAACTTTGCAGGACGAGCGCGGGTGTGGGTGGGGGAGAGTCGCGCTTGCGTGAATTTCCGCGCGCACTTTGACTCGCCAAACAGGGCAACAGCAAGGAAGGAAGACCGCGCCGCGCGTACGAAGGAGGCAGCTCACGAACGCCCGCACGCCCACTCGCGTCTCCAGTGCCCCTGTTCGCCACCCCCTCTCTCTCGTGCTCGTCACTCGCGCAGCCAGACCCTCAGTGCTCGTGGAGCGACGGATGCCAGCAGAGTGGCCACGCTTGCACCAGCAGAAGAACGAACAGTAGACGACACGGCAAGCAAGCCCCGCGCATATAGAGATCCAGCTAGAAGAGCAAGTACAACAAACAAGACACACACAACGCGAGAAGACATGGGGGACAACTGGAACCTGGACGTGAAGTTCCAGGGTCGCTCGATCGGCCTTGTGGGCCGCCTGCCCGCGGAGAAGCGCGTTCTGCTGCGGGACTTCCCGCGCAAGCTCGTGGTGAGCACCAAGGCGAAGCTCGCGGCGATCCCGCACAAAGGCTTCTTCTGCAAGTTCTTTGCCAAGAACTGCGAGGAGATGAAGATGTACATGAAGAAGAACGAGTGCGCGCTCTGCGTGCAGTTCGTCGCCTCGACCTTCAACTTCACGCTCTACCTGATCGTGCCCACGTCGCTGAAAGGGCTCAAGTGCCTGCACCGGCTTCGCAAGAGTGGTATGTGTTTGCTTTGCTAGATTGCAACTGGGTTATCGTGTCGATTGCGGTACTAACACTGACGTTGTGGGTTGCTGCTGCATGCTGACAGGCGCCAGCGAAGACTCGATCAAGTCGCTTTGCACAGACCGCGAGGGCGTCATGATTGGCTTCATCGTGTCAGAAGTCAATTCGGAGCTTGAGGAAAAGATGCACGAGCGTCACAAGGTGATGCAGGAGCTTGTGTCGACTGCAAAGGCGATTTCGAACACGTTTGGCGACCCGATGCTCGAATTTGACTTGCTCATCGACCAGCTCGACACGAAGCCTTCGGCGATTCAGGTACAGTGATGCAACGCATTCGATTGTTGCAATGGCTGCGAATTTGTGGGTGCATGAGCGCTTGAATTGACTTTTGGATGCGATTTTGCACTGTTTTGTCATTGTGCTGCTGCCACAGGTTTGCTCGAAGTTCATCATTCGCCACCAGCACTTGCACGAGCGCATCCGCGAAAAGCTCGTGGAGACCATGGACGCATTGCAGACATCGAAAGCAAAGTCGAATATCATCTACGTCGTACACGACGTGATCAAGTCTGTACGCGCAGGCTTCACACAGAAGGACCGCAACGAGAAGATGCACGAGTCGCCTCTCGTAATATCGCTTGGCAAGATTTTGTACACGCTTGCGCAAATGCTACCGGAAGAAGCACGACACTGCGTACGTTCCTCTTCTTTTTGCCTGCACTGCAATGACGATTGGCTCGATTATCTGCAGGAATGTGTGCGTGTAGGCTAACCTGCGATTTGCGATTGTTGCTGTCACTATGTGCACAGACAAATATCCGCGCTGTGTTCGATTTTTGGACGAAATGGGGACTCGATTTCTCGCATCCAGCGAAGATTGAGACCGACGCGAGCGCACAGAAGGACTTGGAGACGTTGGCACGCATCGACGAGTCGTTTGAGATCCTGGAGAAAGAGGCGAACCTGCTGTCCGACGCGTCAAGTTCGCCCGTGAAGCAGATCGCATCCGCCGAGGTGCTCGCATTTATGAAGACGCATAGCATTCAGCCGGGGCCGTGGGAGGTGTACCTGTCAAGAGCGACGACGCAGGAGCTGGAGGAACTCGACACGGTGCTGACGCTGAATACCAAGTACTACCGCTTCAACAACTGGGACGCGTCCGACAAGGGCAGTCGCAAGTGCGGCGAGTACTTTCTGCACCACTACGTCAAGTTCCACATGCCGATGCTGCTCAAGCACTCGTTCAAGAGCAGTACTTCGAAGCGTAAGCGCGCCGATTTGGACCCGCTGCAGATCTATAAGCAGGCGTTCCTGTGCACGTGGGATGTCGACCAAGCCGCGCAGCGAGCAGTGTCGGATGTCGAGCGGTCTGTGCTGGATGACATCTGGAAGAAGATGGAGACGGAAAAGTGTCTGAACGCGTCGGCGTTCGTCTTTGGCAAGATCCGAAGACTAAAGACGATCCACTTTGCCAAGAACCCAGAGATTGAAGCCATTTCGAAGACGATTGAAGAGGAAGAGAAAGTCGACCTGGAGAAGCTCGTGACGGACATGGTGCGAGTGTTCAAGCTTGACTCGATGGCTCGCGAGGGTCTGAAGAAAGTGAAGGCGCGCTCGGACCTGTGCAAGATCGCGAAGGAGCTCTGCGACCGATGTCGGCACCACATGGTGGCGAATCCGTCGGTGCACATTGTTAAGTTATGCCAGAAAGCAGTCGCCGCGAAGAACCCGAAGAAGTCGTACTCGTCTGCGATGAAGAGTATGATGTCGCGCCAGATGAAGCTCTCGTCGTTGTTCGACAAAGAGGGACAGTACGTAATTCGCTTGTTCGTGGAGCTCTTGTGTCGAGTCTATGGATGATGGCGTCACTAACTGTGTGACTCTGTTTGATTTCATCTCAGGAAAAAGCGGAAACTGGAGAACGCATCGCCATCTACAGAGGTTGACTCCCCCGAGTCGACCCACTCTGATCTCTCAGACGCAGAGCTAGCAGCGCTGAAGCGGAAAATCCCGAAACCTCCGAAGCTTTCCTTCAAGAAGGTTGATCTCAGTACCATTACTTATCGAGAAACCAACGACAACGGCACGGTGGGCGTCGCGGTCTCGGGCATTCCGAACGCTGGACGAGGACTGTTCAACCTGTCGGACCACGCGTGGCCAGCGTTCTCCGTGGTCTGTATCTTTGGTGTGCGGCGCATCACCAAGGAGATGCACCACGACGGGCTGAACAAGGTCGCGCGATGTGGAGAGCTCGGTGAGACGTTCGTCGTCGTGAATGGCGTGATCCGTGACGTGGAGAAGTTCCAGACGCAGTACGGCCACCGCCTCGTGCCTTTCGATGGTCTGGTGGACGCAGATGGCTCCGTCGGCGGGTTCCCGAACGATCGCGTGTACGAGTACCCTGCAGACGTGTACTGGGACGCCTCTGGTTTCTACAACAACTGCATCCTCGTGCCGGGATGCATTATCGAGAACCCGCAGGATCCGAACAGCCCGATCACGCTCAATCAGCTCTACATCGTGACGTGGAAGGAAGTGGCTGTGCGCGAGGAGTTCTTCTTGGCGTACGGCACGTCGTACTACGAGGACGACGAGAAAGAGAGCAGTTAGAAGGGAGAGATGTGCGAGCTCACCCCACAGTTAGTTTTAGACCCCATTCCGATTTGCTCCATGCAGATGATAGACCCCACCTACCAAGAAAACAAACAAGGAGGCGAGCAAGTGCCTTTGTACCCTAAGCCAGTCGTACTGAAACCACAATCGGCACTCACCGCCATCCGTCCACCGTTGTTCTCAGTGTTGCTTCTGCTTGCAATCTTCTCGCTCTCTTGTCATACTGGGAAGCTAAAGACTTGTCATGTTGATCGGCTTGCGAGGGCTTCGTTCGTCCTCAGGTTTTCTTGTGGTGTTTAGTATGACACATGCAAACTGCCGAGTTTCTCTACAAAGTCTTCATACATGCTCGTTCTTTTCTCTTGAGAACTGCTGTCGCTAAATTATAATCCTACACGTGCGTACACATCTATCACATCCAACTATCACCTAATACTCTTCGAGTCTTACAGTGATTTGTCCGAGGCCGCGGTCTCCAGCGGCACTCGACACACCGGACACGTATGCTGCATGTTGAGCCACACGCGCACGCACGCGGCGTGGTACACGTGGCTGCACGGCAGCTGCAGCGTCTGCTCGTCGCTCAAGTCAGCGCAGCAGATCGGACACTCGGAGTCGTCGTGGTTGCTCGTCGGGTCGCTCTGCTTGCGGCCCCGACTCGAGAGCTCCTCATCATTATCTGCGTCACGCGAAGAAGACGAAGCCATGTGCATGACTCTGTCGGCGGCCGCTGCGCGATGCGACGCGATGTCGAGGAACCGCTCGAGTACGCGACTCGCGTCGGCCGTGCTCTCGCACTGGTGCTCGCGCGCAAAGGCCGCGAGCAGCAGGTCGTTGACGTACTCCTGCACGACGCCCGCGAGGCCGTACTGCGACGCGACTGAGCTGTCGCTCCACTTTTTGCGCTGGCTCTTGTAGAGCGCGGACTTGGCGATGCGGCGCAGCGGGCCGCAGCAGCTGAACTTCTGGCACGCGCCGATCGCCTGCTGCGTCTGCTTGCGGAGCTCCTGGTACTCGTTCGCAGTCTTGGTGAGCACCCACTTGCTGTTCACGGCACTGTCGGTCACGTAGAGCAGGAAGGGTGTGGCACCTCCAGTAGCAGAGGACGACGAGGAGGAAAACGAGCGGAAGCTAAAGCGCGATCGTAGCAGCGCGTCGTTCGCGTGTTTCTTGACGGGCGAACCAGGCGTGACGACGACGTGCACGGACGCAGTCGTGGACACCATTGACGGGTGCATGGCGCTCATCGGGAGCTGGTAGTGGAGGCGCTGCGTTGAAGCGCTTGTAGGCGCACCGACGAAGCCTTCGAGCGAGATGAACACCATTGTTACTAGAAGCTGTTGGTTGGCGATCGATGGAGACAGACAAGCGAATTCGTGAGTGAACACTCGTGAGAACGAGCGCTCGTACACAATTGAGCGAGCGAGCACTGGTGAGACACACTGCGCGGATGTCGGACTGACTGACTGACTGACGCACGCCCGATCGTAGCGACGGACGACGCTTTGCTTGGAGCTGCTGGTTAAGAATTGGAAATCAAACTGCAGAGGCGATGGCTGACTGACGCCACGGCAGAAATGCCATGCAGTGCGGCCCACATGGCACATGGTCAACGACAGGAAACCGGCTCTCTTTTCTGACTTGTTTGGTTGCCAACCGACACAAACGAAACAAGGCACCAATCAGATCGTGGGATGAAGAGCGAGAGTTTTGATTGGCTGAAACTGAGAAATAGATTGGTTCGGAGGCGTTTATGGACAGAGCTGGATGGATGAATATCAAGTACAGCATCTGCTGTCTTAAGGCAACAAACCATCGCCAGTACGAAGGAGGGAGGGGGAGATTGTTGTAGAGTCCAGACGCGGAAAACCAAGTGGAGGTGAAGAAGTCAAGTCAGAGCACTTTGTAGCCAAGTGGCCTTGTGTTGCAACGTCCAGGAGCGCTGATGAGCAGCAAAGGCACCGCACAAGGTTGAAAATTTGGCTGGTTGCGCTCGATCTCACTGCATCGCCACGGTTTCTCCATTGTTTGACTTCCCGCTCGCCTTTGACAAAAAGCTGGCAAAGAATCACCTGATTCTCTCGCGACCAGCTCACCTCACTCCACTGGATCTGTGTGTACCGAGCACAGCAGAGGTGTCAGGAAGGAATGATGCCGTGGGCGACCCGGTGGAGCTGATCATGCGAGAAGCGAGCATGGCACCCGCAGAATCTTACGAGCGCAGCGAAGTCGCTGTCATGAGCTTCTCGCACATGTTGCCTGGGATTCTCAGACTTATTCTCAGTCTTTTCTTACAACCTACCCTTATTTACGTGAGGCTTCCTTCTTTCTTTTTTCTTCTCGAAAACACCCTCATTTACACTTACGTTTTCTTTGGAATACCCCTATCATTTTACGCTCTCTATAAATTTATATCTGCCATTCCTGTGGCTCTAAGAAGTCAAATCGAGCTGCGATTTCACCACAAGAGTGTTCTAATGACGTTCTCAAACATACTAAAAAAGCTCGTTCGCAAACACAAAATTCGAATTTTTCTACATAATTCAATTCTTTTTGCAGTCCTTAAATTTTTGACGTGCACTGTACATGTAACAATTTTTCAGCAATGTGCTAAATTTAACACAACATTTAGCAGTCGGGTGTGAAAATCATTGCTATTGTTACAGTTAAAAACTTAGCAACTTGTCATTTAACAACCTGGAGTGCGGATGACCTAAGGAGCGTATTCCAGGGTACGTCCGTGCTCGCGATGAGTCAACTCGACGCAGCGTCCAGCACCGTGGGCAACTTGGTGTGCGGTCGCTGCCGCCGCAAGACGGGCGGCGTGGTCTCGAAGCTCTGCCACGCGTGCGGCACTCCGCTGCACGCGTCCTGCAGCGACGACGTGGCGGCGCGCGAGTGCGGCCTCGCGTTCGGCTTCACGGCGCCCACGGCTTTCTGCTCCAAGCGCTGCTACGACACGGACCTGCTCGCGCACAACAGCAACAGTCATCAGCAAGAGCAGCAAGTGTACCAGAGCCAACAACAGCAGAAGCGCCTACCGCACGTGCCTAACGAGATCACGGCCGCACTCACGGTCAAGATCGGCGACGTGAGCAAGACGTCGCGCAAGCACGTGTCGATCACGACGTTCCGCTTCCTGCTCTCTGAGGGCTTCGAGGTGTTTAGGGCCAAGGCCAACAGCCGCACAGCCAAGGAGCTCCAGCAGCACTCGGCCGGGGCCGAAAGCTACGTGCGCGATGACCGCGCCGTGTACATCAAGCCGGGCGTGCACTCTAAGCAGGCCGAGCTCGTGGAGCTCACAGAGAAGAACTTTGAGGCGCGCATCGCGCGCTCGTACCGCAACTTCCTCAAGCGCAAGTCGGTCAGCGGCGGTGACAGCACTAGCGCCAGTGACGCGCACTTTGAGTGCGACATCCTCACGTACGTGCGCAAGGACAGCGCGCGGCGCAAGCAGCTCGCGTCGGCCGTCAAGAGCACCAGTCGCATGCACACATTCATGGAGATCGCAGACCACTACTCGGCGGCGGCCATGGGCTCCGGAGCTGCTGGCGCTACTGATACAGCGGAGACAGCGTCGGCGTCAGCCTCGCACAAGCGCAAGCACGCGCAGCTCACGGACTCCAGCATGGGCGGCGGCACTTCTTCCTCTTCTGCTGCGTCGTTCCTGAACCCGCAGAGTGAGCTTGCGTTTCAGGACCCGAACCAGGACCCGGCGTACAAGACCGTGCGTATGCTCATGAATGGGCAGGTCGTGCCCGTGAAGGTGAACGTGCGCGACCTGCTCGCGTGCTTTGGCATGATCCACGCGGTGTCAACGGCCGACGACAACACCAGCAATGGTGGAGCCAACACCATGCAGGAGCTCTAAGGTACAGACGAACGGTGGTGGACATGCAAAGGAGGAGGTGCTTCTATTGTATACTTGGGCTTATCAAACGTGTTTGTGGCTGGCTGGCTGATCTTCGTCTTCGTCTTCGTCTTCTACAGTTTTAACTTTGTCGTATACAGGTAGTTCTTACTAGGAGTTATCTCACAAATGGGGGAATCGGCTACTTCATCATGCATCGGCTGAGCAAAAAGGAATATGCAATACGCTGGGCTTCATCGCCTCTCACGGGACCACTGGCGCCTCAGAAATCGCCGCCGGACGGCTCGTATCCGGACCAGGACGACGTGTCGCGCCGTGGCTGCGGTGGTGGCCGCACGCCTCGCTTCGCCGCGTCATCCATGCTCTTCAGGTACCGGAACTGGTGGGGCTGCGCTGGTGTGTTGCCGTGGTACATGCTCTGCTGCTGGTGGTGCAGTGGCATGTGCGGTGGCGGCATATGCTGGTGGTACGGTGAGAATTGGTGCGCGAGCGTGTGCGGGAGACCACCGAGTTGGTGCGGTGGTGGTGGGAACGCTGGGCTCCCGTGCTGGAGCTGCTGCTGGCCCGGAGGCGCCTGGGGTGGCTGCTGCGGAGGCTGTTGAAGTTGCTGCGGCTGGAACTGCGACTGCGGCTGGAACTGCTGCTGGTACTGGTGCTGGTGCTGCAGCTGCTTGTCGAGACTCAGCCCCGAAGGCCCGCCACCACCACCAGACGGCGCCGAGCCCACGGAGCTCACTGAGCCTGGATCCGAAGGGTAGTCACCTCCACTAGCTCCAATGCCACCACCACCGCCTCCGAGCTTCTGCGACCACTCCATCGTGTTGCTCTCCACAGTTCTCAAATCGCCTTCGCCGTGGGCAAAGCGACACTCTTCCTTGGTGTAGTTGCAGCAGCCCTTGAGGTAGTAGTAGCACAGCTCCGTCTTGTAGCTCTGCAGACGAGGCGCCGCCGCTGGCAGCGACGCGCTCGACGTCATGACCGCAGAGAGCCCATCGCGCAGGTCGCTCTCACCATGTGCGAGGGGGCAATCGCGACGTGACTTGGGGCAAATGCCCTCGAGGTACAGCGGACACATGCGCGACTTGAACGCCGCGCTCGCCGGGTGCTTGGACGTGTTCGTATTGCGCACCAAGTCGCTCTCGCCGTGCGCAAACGAGCACGTGCGCCGCGTCTTGTTGCACTTGCCCTGCAGGTAGTACATGCACATCTCCGTCTTCCAGTTGCTCGACGCACTCGAGGTGCCTCCGCTACCACCACCGGAGCCACCAGCAGCTCCTCCAGTTCGTTCCTGGTTGCTAGTGTTCGTGTTCGACGACGAGCGGTGGAGCGCGGCCTTGTGACCTGGCGCAATGGGGGACTGGGACGTAGTGCTTCCACTGCCACCACTGCCCGGGTTGAAGCTCGGGTGCGTGTGCAGAATCTTCTCAATGGCCAGCGACGCCTGCCCCGAGGACTCCTTCAGCGCCGCCTCCAGCTGCTCGACCGGGATCGAGTCGAAGAGCTCCGCCAGCAGTGACAGCGTGATTGGCGACACGGCTGAACCAGCCACAGAACCAGGCGAAGCTGCGAGAGTCCCACTCTGCAGCTCCTTGCTTCCAGAAGTATCGTCACCTTCAAGTAAATGGTCCACCTGGTTGTCCTCCTCGCGTGGTTCCTTTTGCACCAGTTCCTTCACGGAGGACACTTTGTCGCGGCAACGTGGACATGTCAAGTCGAAGTCGGGTTGCGTGAGCACGCTCGCCGCGCAGTTCGCGCACAGGCGGTGGCCGCAGGGCGCGCACTCGCTCACGGGGTTCTGTCGGCACTGCGTGCACGGCGGCTCCGAGAGCGTGAACGCGTCCAGTCCTTCCTTGATCTCGGCCTCGAACGTGAGTTGCGTCGAGGTGGTGTCGTCCTTTCTGCCAAAAGATTTGGTGCTGCCCGCCGACGTGCGAGAGGACGGCGTGATCTGCGGCGAGTCCAAGAGCGACGACGGCAAAAACTGGCCCATGAGGCTGTTGCGCAGCGGCTGGAGCCCGCCACTCGTGCTCGACATGGGCGATGGCGGCTCGCTCTCGCTGCCGCCGCCTTCCGCCGCGTGTGTCGACGAGTGATAGAAGCTCGTGAACGACAGGAGCTTGGAGCCGGCGGTGGCCGTGGAGCCAGGTGCCTTGTTCGGCGAGCTCCACGGATCGTCGTCTTCAGTGTTGGTGTTGAGCGGCTCGAGTGAGGACCGCCGTGAGGCAGTTGGGCCTTCATCGCCCGAGTCCAATGGTTGCTGTTGCTTGCGGGCGCGCGCCTCGGCGGCCTCTTTCTTCGAGTCGATGTGCGCGAGGCGCTCGTTGATGAGCTCGCGCTTGAGCTTGAGCGAAAGCACCGAGTAGAGCGCCAGGCGCTCGCTTGCGAGCTTCTGCTCCGCCTGCAGCGTGTCCACCTGCGCGCGCAGCTCGCGCTCTTTCTGGCGCGATGACTGGAGCTCCTGGATTATCAGACGCACGTCGGATGGGATGGCTGGTTGCTGGCCATTGTTGTTGTTGTTGTTGTTGTCGGTAAGGTCGCCTGTCTCCAGCTGCACACGAAACAAGCAAGCAAGCAAACAAACAAGTGAGTTTGGGTGCTTGTTTTGCATTTGCGTAAATGCAGGAAGCACAAAAACAAACCTGCGCAAGTGACGACGACGGGATACCGTACTCGTGTTCGATGTCAGAGACGACCTGCACAGACAGTAAAGGAAACAAGGCAACAAGGCAACACACACAATGCGTGCGTTAGTACAAAACATTTCCGTGTCATCCAGCAAGCGATTTAGCCAGTGCACATTCGTGAAAGGCAACACGGATACAGACAGTGCATTGCTGCACTCAGACTCACAGACAGACAGTGCATCTCAAAAGTGCAAGCACATGCACAAGCACACAAGTCAACCCAAATGCACACACACACTATAAATAAACACAAAGCGCACCTGTGTGAGCGACTTATGGAAGCCGCGGCGGATCTGCTGCGCCACGTGCAGCAGGAACTCGGCCGGCGGCGGTGGTGGCTGCGGCGCTCCGGCGGCAGCTGCTACGACCGGCGCCTTCTCCTCGTCTGCGTCCGCGCCACTCATGTGCACGACGCTGTCTGCAGCTGCGCTTGTGCTGCTGATGCGGGACGGCGGCGTCTCCATCTCCGTTGCTTTGCGCACTGTAGTACTCGCTTGCTTGCGCTGCTCTCTTGTGGTGCTTGTTTGTGCTTGTGTTTGCGCTCGTTTGACGTTGCGGTCAGAGGAGCCAAGTGATCCGCAAAGTGATGTCCTGCCTGTATCCGCTCGGGTTAATAGATTTGGGAGTGGGGGCGGACGATGGCTCTTCTGCCGCGGCGGGGCCGGACGAACTTCTTTCGGTTTTCTCTGCCAGCGCTCAGGACAGAACTGACTGACTGCGGGCAGCGGCGGCTGGTTGTTGCTGGGCTGGGCGACAACAACTGGCTGCTGACGGGCTGGCCCACAGCGAGTTGCTGCTTGTTGTCCGAGCGAGAAAGAGAAGGAAGGGGAAGGGGCTCGCTCACCTGCTTTGCTGGTTATGACGGCACCAGCGGCAACCCTCACTCACTCGCCATGGCTGACGCGTTCAATCACAGGAGCCAAGCAAGTCCTGTCGCCCATTAGCTCATTTGGGACGAAGAAAATCCAAATTTCAAAAAATCTTTTAAATATACATTATAGGAGGTAAAATCCATCGTTGTTTTCCGGATATACCCGATACAAGCACGAGTTGTCGGAAAAGAGACATGCAAACTCTTTTGAAGGGGTATACGATATTACAGTACATTTTGACAAAACATTTTTTTCGCGATCATAGGATGGATGCGAGAAGAGCTTGGTTTTGATAGAAGGACAATCCCGAGCAGCCCACATCATATCCAACCGGTTCAGTTGGGGCTGGGCTGGGACGTGAGAAAAAAAGAGCGCAACATCAGAATTTCAAGGCTTGGATTACGTGTACGTGATTGTGGCGGAAAAGAATGCCTGCCGACAGCCAAGTCCGCAACAAACCGCGATTTCACTCATGAACAGCAACCCCAATTATCCGATTGTGATCGGACGAGTGTCTGCAAGTGGTGCCCCAATGCCCCACTGGCTCTTTTTAGGTGGAAGCGTGATGGGAGAGCTGAGTGGACGCGAATGCAAGCGTACTTGGCGTTCGCGCCACGTTCGTGGCGGCTTCTGCGTCGTCCCAGGACCAACTCTCCCACGAATTATCGAAGCACATGCGTGGCTGGTGGCTGGTGGTTACTGGTGAGCAGGAGCGCAAGCCCAGCAGTAGTGAGCTCTGCAGTAGGACGCGGCGGCCGGGAGAGGCTCGTCTGCGGCGGATTGCTGGTCAGATGCACACAGAGACATAGTTCTGGGCGGACCAGCGCTGCACGTGTGCGTCCATCGGCCAGGAACAGAAAGTTTGGTCGATTGGTTGGTTGGATGATGGCATGACGAGAAGATTGATTGTTTTTAGAAAGAATAAAAACCAAAAATAGAAAAATGGAATACACGTCGCTTCGGGTGGAATGGCTTCAGTTCGAAAATCAGAAAAAAAAACGATACACCAACCTACCTACACTTGGGGACAAAAATAGACACTGATCTCCTAACATCACTCACTCGTTCATGATTTTTGGGCGCTTCAACCAGTGTACCTGAGATCCGTGTAGTCTTTACATGGTGCTCTGTTGCATGTGATCGCTTTTGCTTGTCTCTTGGGAGACAAACGTCGTAAAGCAGCTCTTCTTTTTCTGGGATCTTTGTTTTTCGTGCTCTATCAATCCGTTAGCTACACTTTTTGAAGGACGGTTGGATCGCACCGCCCTGTCTGTCCGATTGCAGGACAATGGGTGGCCGTGGTGCTGCGGCGGCGGCCATCACCACCCGCCGTTTCAGTTCCGTTCAGAGCCAACGTGGCGTGTGAACGACCGCCGAATCTGCTTTGATGGATCTTTCTATCATGGCTCGTCCAAAGTGGTGCATGTCACTCACTGAATATGTCGGGATGGCTAAACAAACAAAGGTAGCTGATGCGGTCAGTCGCATATATGCGTGGCCCAATACGTAGAAGTGAAGCGTGTACCGATCGAGCCCATGGGACGGTTTCGTTGCATCGTTTGTGCGTCTAAAGCTCAGATGCAATGGCGTTTGACAACCAGCACGTCCACCGTTTGACTTGACTGACACACCGTCGCGATTGGCTCGTTTCTTTCGTGATGACTGGCCGCCACGGCATCTCACTCTTCAGTCTTGGTCTGCTTGCACAATCTATCACCTGTGTACGCTGTATGAGACTGCGCTTGTGCTGCGTTGGGGAACTCAAGGCATCGAATTAAGGCCCCTTCTTGCCCCAACGACTCCAGAATCGAGGCCTCCTTCTTCAAGCACAAAGTCGAGTGCGTTCTTGTATGTTCTCACCCTTTAATTCCAATCAATCCACATCACTTTGCCATCAGGTCTATGAGCGCATTATCACACATGTCCCACTTTTGATCCATGTTGTGTATGTGTGTTCATAAAGGTATGTTCGTGTCGCGAGTCTTGGATCAAGGGATCGATCGCGTGGTCCTTGATCCGATTCTACGTGCGTACGAGCATGAAGTGAGCTGCGTGTGTCTTGCTAGTTATCTATCTATTAGAGATTCATAATATGCTGCGTACGCAGTGCTTGTAGTCTTGTGGCGAACCAGATCTCGCATGCCGTCCATGGACTTCTCCACGAGCGGCTCGCCACTCGTGATCATGTAGAACTCAGAGCCTTTCGCACTTTCGCAGACGACGTTGTCGCCGTTTTTGAACATCACAGGTTCAAGTGTTGTGAAGAGCTTGCGACGCTCCAACTGAGAGATGCTTAGCAGCGGAGTTGACTGCAGCATGCTCATGTTGTGGTAAATCACGTCGCAGAGACTGCCCAGCAGATCGCCAAAAGCCTATCGGTCGAGCGCGATCAGACTCCTGTCAGTCTCAGCCGTGACGTTCGCAGTGCGAGGTTCGTAGGTCATCAGAGCGCGCTCGCTGAAGTACTTGTTGTCACTGAGGCAGAGCACAGACCATCGCCGTCCATGCAAACGGGGTTAACACGATTTTATCTGATCCATGTCGGATATTTGTTGCAATCGCTTTTGTAGATTGCGACTGTCCCTTTTGTTGCACGGAGATTGCGACTCTCTTTGTTGCACTGCGATTGCGCGACGTCTGTTTGTTGCGTGGTTTGACAGCCAACTGCTGGCAGAACGAGAGAATCAACAAGGAACGCGACACCTTCGTCCTTCACGAGGTCTCGCAGCGCGTCGATCCATCCGCCGGTCCACAGATCCACAACCGTCCACTCGCACAGTCCGTCTCCAGGCGTAGTACGAGCCATGTCACCGTCCGTGACCGTCTTTTACGGCTCGCAGACCGGTGCCTCCGAGTCCATCGCGCAGGTGCGTTTGCTACGTCATGGAGCTGCTCCACGTGTACGACGACGCCCAACACGTCACTCACCGCTTTCTCTCTCTGTATGTATGTTTTTTGCGTATGTTACATACAGCGCTTCTACGAGGAAGCACTCGAGCGTCAGTACGAGGCGGAGCTTCTCCCGCTCAACGAGTTCCAGAACGTACGTCATCGTTCGATACGGCCTTCAATGCTGTTGTGTATACTAACTGACCCTTGTTGCTGCTCTTGTGGCGCTATGACACGCAGTCGAAAGTGGCGGAGACGCCCGGCCACCACGTGATCGTCGTGTGCTCGACCACGGGCAACGGCGAGCCACCAGACAACGCCGGCAAGTTCTGGCGCTACGTCAAGCGCCGCACGCAGCCCAAGGACATGCTCGTGAACCTGCGCTTTACGGTCCTTGGACTCGGCGACACCAACTACGACAAGTTCTGGTACCTACGCTGCTGTATGAATCAAGTATGGAGTCTTGCTGTCACATGAAAGAGAGAATCCTAACGGACGGTGGATTGTCTGTCATTAGCTACATGGGCAAGAGCATCGACAAGCGCTTTGCGGAGCTCGGCGCGCAGCGCTTCTACGAGATGTGCGCGGCGGACGAGGCGCTCGGCCTCGAGGACAGCGTCGAGCCGTGGGCTGACGGCCTCTGGGCCGCCTTCGACAAGTCCACTGGCGCCGGGGACGCATCGACGGAGACCAGCTCGGATGGCGGAGAGAATGCGGACGCCAACCCACAGGCTCTTGGAGAAGAAGAAGAGCTCGAAGCGCTTGTTAAAAAGCTGTACCTGCCAGCGAACCTGATCACGTACGAAGCGATGTTCGGACCACTCGCTGGCCCGACGGAGGCCCCCGAGGACGTCCCAAAGATGCCGTCGGCGCTCTTCTCCGTGCGCTTCCTGGACGAAGCCGAAGCGGTCATGGCTCTGGCCTCATCCTCAACTGCGGCGGTGGCCGCAAAGGAGAGCGATGAGTACAGCTCTACACAGCCGTTCCTGGCGTCCATCGTTGGCGCAAAGTACCTGACTGCAAGCCACTTTGAGCGCAAAGTGCTCGGTCTGAACCTCAACATCAAGGGGTCCGGGATCAAGTACACGCCAGGTGACTCAATTGGCATCAAGTGCCCGAACCGCACTGAGGACGTCGATGCTTTGCTCGCTCGTCTGGAGATCAGCGGCGACGCGCTCTTCTGCCTTGAGCCAGCGACCACCCCAGCAGGTCGTGTCGTGCGTAAGACTGCTGCGGCCAAGGCCGGCGGTGCCTCGGACAGGTTCCCGTCGCCCTGCTCGGTTCGTGACGCGTTCCTGTACCATGCGGACATCCTGGGCTCGCCCAAGAAAGCGGCGTTGCGGGCGCTGGCCACGTACTGCTCGGACGAGGAAGAGCGCGCTCGTCTTCTGGTGCTCAGCAGCAAGTCGGGCGCGGACAAGTACAAGGCGTTCATTGGCGAGCAGCAGCTCAACTTTGTCGAGATCCTGCACCTCTTCCCGTCGTGCAGCCCGCCGCTCGATCATTTGCTGAGTCTGCTGCCGCAGCTCATGCCACGGTACTACTCGATCGCGTCGTCCCCACTGGCGAACCCGGACCAGTTGTCCATTGCGCTCACGGTCGTGGAGAACGCGGTTGGGCCAAATGGGATCCGCCGTCCGGGGCTCTGCACCAACTGGCTGGACAGCATTACGCAGCCATTGCTGCTCGCAATCTCAGGATCGGAATCTGTCGAGGCTTCACAGCTAAAGATTCCAATTTTTCTGCGTCCAACCCGCGACTTCTTGCTTCCTGCGAGCCACCAGTGGCCGCTGCTGCTCATCGGCCCAGGTACGGGCGTGGCCCCGTTCATGGGCTTCCTGCAGCACCGGTACTACGAGGTGAAGAACCACTTGCAGCAGGCCTCGGACGTCTGCTCCGGGGTCTGGCGAGGCGGCATGGACTTGACCCAGGAAGAGGACGCCGAGTTCACCAAATCGCCGGCCATCGCTGAGTCCAGAGGCAACTTTCTATTCTTTGGCAACCGCCGCCGCAGCGAAGACTGGATCTTCCAGACGGAGATGGAGGCCTTTGTCGCGAATGGCACGATCCGCCAGCTCTTCACGGCGTTCTCGCGCGACCAGGAGCAAAAGCACTACGTGCAGCATGAGGTGCGCGCGAACGGGAAACTGGTGGCCGAGCTGCTGCTTCGAGACGGCGGCTACGTCTACGTCTGCGGCGACGGACTGCAGATGGCGCGCGACGTCCACGAAGCCCTACGCGACGTGCTCCAGGCGCACGGCAGCCTGTCGAAGGAGGCCGCCGAGGAGCAGCTGAGCGCGCTTGCGTCCCGCCAGCGATACGTGCGCGACATCTGGGGCTAGAGCTCTAGGAGCAGCTTCACGAGAGAGGAGCTCGGCTTGGCTCAGTTGAAAAGACGGCGTGCTATGCAGGAGGTATTCGTGCCATTGGTTACTCCCCCGCTTTACAGGTTGAGTTTGTGGAGTTTGGATTATCACCACTAGGGTAGTAGTCCAGAGGGTAAAGCGCAAGAGAGACTAATAGACGCGAAGCAGGAAGGTCAGTCTCTTGTCTGTCTGCCAGCACAGGGATGGATTCTTGAGTGAGCCTTGCAAACCCAGGTCTTAGCAGATCTTGGTGCCGGCAGTTGGACAGAATAGACGGCTGCTGTCGTTTCACGCACTTGATGGCGACCAGAGAAGTCCCTCCCCTGAGGTGGTGACTGGTGGCGTTTCAGGGCCTTCACCAAAGCTGCTATTGCATCCATCCGCTCTCTCTTTCTCAACAAACAACAGCACAAAGCAAGAGAAGACAACGTGAGCCTCCGGCGAACGTCGACGAAAAAGGGCCACGATGGACCAGGAAGAGCGTGTCGTGGAGCATTTCGTGGTCGCGGCGGCGAAACATGGAGGTACGTACACTCGCACGTCCATCTCTCGGCGTGGTTATTGATTGTGGCCGCAGATATGTTCCAAGTTGCCTTGTTCACGTGGACACCTTGCTCCCTGTCACTAACAGACTCGCAGGCCGAGCTCGAGTTCGCGTACCCAAGTGACGACGAATCCTCGCGCGAGTTCTGCGAGAGCGTGACAATGGTGAGCTACACCGTGGAATAGCTCCTTGAAAGCTAGGCTACCTTCCCTTGTTCGACTCACGTGTGTTCACACTATGGCTGCAGTTCATGTTCCCACACGCCTTCAGACACGACTGGAACCAGAAGCGCGGCCTCCCACCGCCGCCCATGCACAACCTCTTTGCGCTCACGGACACGAGCGGCGACCACCTCTACGGCGCCTCACTCTGCTTCTACGAGACGCTGTTGCCGACTAACGGCCACCCCGAAGAGGACAACAACAGCAGCAGCAGTACTGCTACTAGTCCCAGTATCAGCAGCGGCGTCCAGTACCAGGCCAAGGCGATCTGCCTCCTGAGCAAGCGGCCGTTCTACACGCAGCTGCTGCGGTACCTCGAGCAGCTCTTCATCCTGGGCACGCGCCAGTCGCACATCAATAGCGACCTGCCCACTGCGGCCCATGGGCTCCGTTGGCATGGCGTGGAACGGACCCTGTGCAACCTCTTCCACGAGGTGCCCGTGCCTTATCGAGGGCTCGCCGTGCAGCTAAGCGTCTTTGAGACCGAGATCGTGCTCGAGCGGCCACTATTGACCGATTTCCCCTTTGAGATGGACGCGGAGCTCATGACGTACGCGTGCATGATGGTCGAGCCCAAGGCGATGCTCGAGCTGTACCACCACGTGCTGTTGGAGCACCGCATCCTCGTCGTGTGCGCCGACAGCGTGCTCGTCACGGCCATCGCCGAGGCCATCAAGTGCCTCGTGTTCCCGCTCACGTGGCTGCACGTGTACATCCCCAACATCCCGGACTCGCTCGACCTCAGCACGCTGCTCGAGGCGCCCGTGCCCTTCATTGCCGGCGCGCACACCCGGCAGCTCACGCATGTCGAAATCCCCGACAATGTCGTGAAACTCGAGTTTGTCGGCGGGAAATTCGTCCTGAGCGCCACCACTGGAGGGCCGGCATCGGAAATCTCACTGCCTCAGCTACCTGAGGCGTCACAGAAGGTGGCCATAAAGCTCGGGACGCTGCGGCTGCCGGACCTCACGGCCCAGAAGCGCGAGTTCCACGAGAAGCTCTGGGAGCGACGCATCCAGCTTCAGAAGGTGTGCATGTCCACTAGCTCGTCCCATTTGGCGACGAGCACGAGCACCAACAGCAGCAGCACCAGTAACTCAAGTGTCGGCTCGATCCTGGCCAAGCCGCTGTTCCTCACACGCCCCAGTGCGCTGTACCGGAAAGTGGTAAAGCTCTACCTCGAGATCATGGCGGCGCTGCTGCAGGACTATCCGTCTTTCGTCTCGAACGACGGCAACCAGGCGGCCTTTGACTCGGACAAGTTCATCGAGCGCAAGCCACTGAGCGAGAGGGTACGCTATGTGGCCATTTGATTCGCATGACCTGACTTTCAGGAAATGACTGGCTGTGGTTCATTTGACCTTTCTTTCCCTCTCACAGGCGTTCTATCGGGAGTTTGTGCATACGGTGCTCTTCCAGTCCTTCCTGGTGCAGCACCACGACCACATGAGCGGCAGTCTACCGCACGACGACGCGCTCAAGCTCCAGTTCGTGCACCGAAGGCTGCTGAATGACGACGCGAGCGACTTCCGCGGCAGCTTTGCTACCACGTCGGCCAGCAAGACTTTTGTGGCCCACGTGCCGCAGCTACCCGCGTTGCTCACCATGACCAAGCGAAAGCAGTCATTCGTTCTACCAGCACGCCTGTCGATCGGTGGACTGAAGAGCTCAGTCATCAGTACGGAACGCAAGCGCTCGATCGCCCTTGAGCCCGTGAATGTGAGCATCTGCTTCCCAGAACTCGACGTGAGCGCGTTTGGGAGCCCACGAGAGATCATATTCCCCACGCGCGCGAATGACGCAGTCACGTCGTCCCTGGGCACGTTCCTCAAGAAGAACTCCTCGCATTCTGCAGTTGCTGTAAGTACTCTAATCGCTACAGAGTAGGCATTATGTGGTGTGCAATTGGTTGGCTGCTGACCTTTGGTGTCCTCACTGCTGATGCCTTAGAAGCCTTCGCCACCGGTGCCCAAGGAGCTCGGGAAGGAGTGGATGCAGCAGATGATGAAGTCCGTGGCGATGCCCACGGGACCCTTCAAGGGGGCGGACCTGCCCGCGGCTTTCAAGCGCTCGCGCACTATCGACCGCATCGGCAGGGCGATCCCATCGCCCTTCTACCGATCCATGACCCAGAAGGCGCTCGAGATCTCCAAACACGCTGAGCCCATGCCGCCGTTGCGAGCCGCTCCGCCCGCGGCGGCCACGTCCATCTGGCTCGTCACGACGAGCGCCTGTGCGTGCAAAGCCGAGGTAGGCGAGCTCACAGAAACACTCAAGCGGACTCTGAAGCACCACGAGAAGAACTCGAGCCATGCGAGCGAGGCGTACTGCCAGCTCATCGACCGTCTGGGCGCCTGCGGCCACCCGAGCGAGTGCAAGGCCGTCTTTGAAGAGTGCCTGAGCGGCAGCCACCTGGTCTCCTTGGAAGCCATTGCGAGCCACAAGCACTTCTGGAAACCCTTCAGTAGCCTCGTGCGTTGTTATATCACCAATGGCCTCGTCCAGCGCGCCTTTGACGTGCTCGTACAGGTGAAGATCAAGGAGGAGCAGCACTTGGACCCGAGTCTGGGCGCGCTGAGCTTTGGCGCCAAGGTGCTGGGCTCCGAGAGCGAAGTGCTGGTTGAGCGCATCTACACGACCTTTAGCTGTGGGAACATGGGGATGTTCCTGGCTGCACGGGACTCAGGTTCTGGTGGCGGCGCCGAGGTCATTGCGTTCGAGAGGTCGCGTGGCCAGGACGACGAAGGGAGCAATAACAGCGAGGATGACGCGACGAGAGCGAAGCAGCAGGCTGCTATTCATGGAAGGAACAAGACCGCAGCGAGCTGTGTGCGAGAGGGCGACGTCGTCGAGACAATCAACGGCGAGCTGGTGGTCCAGTACCCGCTCACGAGGGTCGTCCAGTGCCTCAAGCAGGCGTACCGGCCCATGACGATCACGTTCGTGAGGGGCTTGCCCAAGATCGAGGGCTTCGTTCCCAGTTGTAATAGTGAAGGCAATGACTTGGGGTCCAACCATTTCCATCGACTGGTGCATAACGACCATCAGCATCAGGTTGAGAATGAAAGTGAGAGCGGCGGCAAGTTCCGCCCGCGACGCGATCTGTGCGACCGCTTTGGGCTACTGCCACAGAAAGGCATCAGGATCACCACGCTCGCAGACTGTACGAGCTGCGGCAGCCGTGCGTCTCTATCCGAGATCCAGGACGGATGGTCGCCCTCGGACGCAAACGACTACACGAGTCGCTGTGCTCGCTGTGGACACCGCTATGTGCCTCGCCTCTGTGTGATGCTCGGCGTCATGACGGCGTTTTATCAGCCGCCCCCGGAGTCCGTGGGCGATGGCGCGGCGGTCCAGATCCGCGTCGAGCAGCTCGAGTACCTCTCGATGCTCGTGATCCGCAAGGAACTGACCAACTTGGCGCAGAAGCTGCCGCTCACGATGCTCTCGATGACTGAGCTGCGCGAGTTGAACCCACGCATCTACTGGAACATTGTCGTGAAGCTGCTCTCGCTCGCATGCCCGCTGGACTTTCTGGATCTTCCGGACATGACGACGAAGTCTCACAAGCGACCTGGAGGGGGGATGACGAGCGAGCAGGTCACGAGTGGGGATGCGACGCCTGCCAATGCCGGTAATGAGCACAATGAAGAAGAGATTGAAGGCATGCAGGCGCTACAGCAGAGTTTTGTCCGAATGGTTCGAGAGATCAGAATGAAGAGTGGGTCACGAGAATCCTGGGAGGTCGTTGCAGCTCGGGTGCTTGGCCAGCTTGCAAAAGCCAATCCGGAAGGCGGTGCAGGTGCTGGGATTGGAGATGTTAACGAGGACGAGCATGTGGATGGAAACGCTTTGACTGATTGCGACGATGCAGACGAACGTCGAAGCTGCCGAACTGCGAGTGCGACCGAGTCGACTACCTGTGGAGACGAGGACGACGAGGAGCTACTTTGTGCTCTAGTAGACCTGAAGAAGGTTGCTGACACGGTGCAGGCAGCAATGTCAGCGCAGGACAAGAGCAAGATCGCACTGCCGCGAGTGGCGGAGAGCTCTCGACTGGCTCCATTCCAGCGCAAGTCGCGCGCGAGTGCGCTGTCAAAGTAGCGCACGCGAGAGTCTCCGAGTGAACGAACTATGCTCACTCACAGATGAGCATTTTCCAGTAATAAATGAAGAAAACCAACTCCAAGCTAGGATACAATCTTCATGTTGTGTTGATGAGCCTTGGGTAAGTGATAGACGCCATAAATTCACAAACAAGGTTAAAATATTGCGATATAATAGCAGATTCTCAAAATAGTAGACACAATTATATCTCCTCATTTGTGAACGAGTAAACACAAAGAGGAGGATTTTGACACATACTGTATTTCCCGAAATAATGGGGACCACCTCCAAGTACCGACTTTCCTTTGTAAAAAGCCATGCTAATGTTAAAAGCCACCCCTACAAAGACCCAATCACAGGACACAACTGCAATTGTCCGGCAACCTTTCTTAATAGCCACAGCATAAATTCGTTCGTAAAATTCGTTCGTA
>JAASGT010000312.1:0-30598 GCA_023334315.1 Globisporangium alternatum | reverse complement strand
TGGAGTCGAGCAGTGCGCGTTAGCATCCACTGCAGCAGCTGTCGTCAGGAGCGCCGCAATGGCGATGAAGAGCCACGCGGTGCGCGGGTGGAAGACGGAGATGCGCCTCATGGCTTACTGTACGTGCCAGGCTCTCGCTCTCAACACGCTCGTCGAGGCTACTGCAAAAGAGAGGAGGAGTGCTCGCGCGCTCCTCACGGGCGGGCGAGCATGTGTGGTGGCGGATCACTCTGGACTCACGACGGAGAGTGGGCTTGTTGCCGACGTCAGGCATCATCATTGCACTTTGCCTCAAATTAACTGCAATTAATCAAAAGTGTCCGTCTGCGTATTGGTTGAAATTCCTGTACAATTTGTATTTTGCACACGCTGATTTGCTAAAACAAATATATGTTTGCTTGTTTTATAATAGCTAAAAAGTATATTTTCATTGTAAAATAAATCACTTGTCGTCGTGATTCCATCGAGATTATTCACAACTGGGATGTCGCCCTTGTCAAGGTAACGCAAGCCGTCACCTTCTTCGTTTGCTTCCTGAGGAGATCCACGTCTGGGCTTTCGTGCGGTTCGGTAGGAGAGTGGATCTGGAGCGTTTTCTGAAGCGTGTTTGGTAACGTGTCCACGATGAACGCGACAAGAGAGAGTTTCCACCCAAAGTTGATAGGCTGTTGTGCCAGGACCGTGATAACCTCGTACACAACCTCATATCTTCGCTTTTTCTCCATATCTTCACCAATGCCAATGTTGTGGTCAGTACTGTTGTCTTCGCGATTTTCATTAAAGATCAACGCCGGATTGTTGCTCGACGTCTTCCTTTTTGAAGCTATGACGCGGTAGCGGTCGCATTCTCCTGCAGCGCAGCTGCGGACCGCCTTGTGCATGCACTCGACGTGGTTGTGGTCGTGACCTTTGCAGTAACGACGGTCTCGGAGGCACTCTTTGCTCTCTGCTTTGCCTCCTCGTCATCTTGATCAGTGCGACTCGCCATTTCTTTAGCGGCCGCGACGGCCTTTGCGGCGATCTTGGCCCTCCGCTGTGCCATCGCAGCAGCATTATTTGCTCACTTGGCTCGCTCGTGGGCAGATGCGACGGCTAGAGTGACGCACTTGGCTCTTGGGTGATGATGAGTGTTTGAGTGGCCCTGCTTGCCAAACACTGCGCAGATTCAAAAGTGTCAGAGGCGATCGCATTCGCTTGAGCTTGAGCCATGATAGCGGCTTCGATGCACGAAGTGTCCCGGCGTGCAGAGGCGCCCGGGAGGACGACCGTAGTCAGGACAGAGACGACGTCGATGGCGTCAGCTCTCGCTCTCATTTTAGCAAGTGCCAAGTCGACGTCATTCGCCCATGTCCATTCCCGTGTTGCAGTAACTGCCGCGTCGATGCCGCTCGTCCATTCCTGTTCACCTGCAGCAGCAAATGTACTCGAAATAACACTGGTGACGACGCTCGCCCACTCTTCCGCCGAGCTCGCATCCATCGTGCTTGTGTGCTCATTTTTTTGAAAGCGCTAAAGTGCGATAGAGCCATTGAACTCGAGAAGGGAAAGAAAGAGCGCAAAGGAGGAGGAGAAAGCACCAAGAAGTCGCATTTGTGAAGAATTGCTCCTTTGTGAAGTCGAAGAGTTCGCAGCGTGACTCTTGGCTATCTTTCAAGTTTCTAGTCCTCTCGTCTGGTTGCACGCTAACAGGAGTGTCTAAGAGACGAGCAGAGTGCAGAAAATACTTTTCAATAGGTGAAGAAACAACAGCTAAGCCACTTGGTTTCAATTCGTGTGAATATAATAGTTTTGATAGTTAAGGGATTTTGAAATGATGATTTCAAAATCCCTTAACTATCAAAACTATTATATTCGCACGAATTGACGTGAGTATCAGTATCAGGTTTGAATCAGATATGACACAATCCGGAATTTTAGCAACACTCGTAGTCATTTGAAAATTATGACACACTTTTAGCAACAGGTTTAGCAACATTCGTAACCATATGCCATTCAGTCAGGCGTTCGAGTGGCGCGCGCCAAGCATCGTCCCAGAACACCACTCCAGAGGCCCCGCGGCGGAGAGTGAAGCCAGCGCCGCACCAAGACACCTAAGATCACCGAGTGACAGCCAGAGTCTATTTGTAGGGCGTGAGCTGGGGTTTCGTAGGACTCTCCTTGGCTCTGAGTCTTCCACGACTCATGTCTTGTCCATAGCAAGCAACAAGCGAGCGATCTCTGAGGCTGGCTCTGTTTGTCTGCCTCTCTCGGACTGCCTGTGCCAATTGGAGGCATGAAGCCTTCCAAGTTCGACGAGCCCTTCGACCGAGGCACGCGCGAGGGCAACGCTGAGAACCGCAAAGAGACGACGACCACACGCTCCACCACCAGCTTCCGCGTCGGCTCTCGGGTAGAGAGAGAACTCGACGGGCTCTGGTTCCCCGCCTCGATCGTCAGCGTCGACGATGACGACGGCACCTTCGAGCTCGAGTACGACGAAGACCACAACCGCGAGACGGAGATCACGGCCGAGGAGCTCAGGTGACGCGCTGGGTCTGAGCTGCTCACTCTGTGGCTGGTGGTGTTTTACCTACCGACAAGGTTGTCTGTCACTCATCGCCTGCATAATGCACTCAGGTTTCTGGACGCGACTCGGAAAGACAGCCAACCAGCCAAGCACTTGCGAAATCACGAACTGACAGACAAGCAGCGCGAGCTCATGCTGAAGGACTCGCTGTTGCTGCAGGCAACGACCGACTACGACCCGCTCAAGATGCCCACGGTCGTGCTGCACCACCAGGGCGAGTCGAACGCCGGTGCGTCTGTATTGTATCTATGACTAGGAGCCATTGCGACACACTGAGAACTCACCACAAAGTATTTAATACCCTAACAGCATCCGGATATATTATCAACGGCCTCGAGAACAACATCGCGGCGGGCAACGGCCTGCGCGGCATCCGATGGCTACGCGTCAACACGTTCTGAATACATAAAGTCTATCGAGCCATGCTGTCTACCCATTCTCCTTACCATCATCACTCTGCTATTGCGTGTCTTCTTGGTCCTGTTGCTGGAACTCGAGCCGCAGCACCTGCTCGTAGCTGGCAAACGCGTCGTCCAAGAGCGACTCCTAGATCGCCACAGAGGTCGCCACAAAAGGCTCGTCAGCCCAGGAAGTCGACATCTGAACAGAGTTCAGGACACCGGAATCCAATTCTTCTCAAAGCAAAGCACGGCTTACCCGCGTGGCCAGGTCAGCCGTCGTCGCCTCCAGGTACTGGATCTCGCGAGCGATGCGCGCCTGGAGCGCCTGCACCGCCAGTTTGCGCTGCTGGAACTCGAACGCGGCGGCCTGGAGCTTCTTTTGGAATTCCTGCTGGGCTTTTGATGATTTCGCAGCCTCTCGGCGTTGCTGTGAGCGGAGTTCCCGTCTCTCGCGTTGCTTCTGGCGCAGCGAATTGTTGGTTTCTACTGTGAAATGCACCTGCTTCTCTAGAGTTCCCATAGCTGCTAGCTTATCGAGAGTGCGACTAACCTGTGGTAAATAGGACTATGAACGTGAACGCAGGTGTTAGCCATTGCCTTGGGTCATTCTGACACTAGTGAGAGTTCGTAAGAAAGAAATACGTACATTCTCTTTGCCCGGAGAGGCGTCGAATGCGGTCGAGTCCATGGACTCTCGCGGGTCCTCGAACGTGCTTTGGTCGATCCCCACAGCAGCTGCGTCCGTGAACGCGAGCGACACGGCGCGCTCGATCATCTCGCGGGTTGTGCGGACGCCATCACCGTCATTCTCTTGAGGGCCACTGGTGTCATTAACTGGCTCGCTGTCCACTCTCGTCGCCTTCTTGGTAGGTTGTCTGGCTTGCAGCCACTGGACTGCGCTCTTTGGATGCGTGCACTCTTTTCTGTGGCTCGCTGCTGGATGTGCTGGTGCTTGAGCTGGTTCACCAAGAGCTCTGCTTGTGTGCTCATTACCAGAGTTGCGCTGAGCTGCGCGCTCGGCTCTCGCCTGCGCGTCGCGAAGCCGCGTCGACGGGTTCCACGGATGCCTGCGGCGCCGCTCTCGTTTCTCGTCATCGTCACGCACGAGCATCACTTCCTGCTGCTGTTGCTAAGCTGACTAGATCTGCGGCATGGTCGAGTCCCCTGAACAGTCGCAGATTCTACAGAAGAACGGCCTCCATTCTCGCAGCATTGCCGTTCAAACGCCAGGAGAAATCTCTATTACAAGACGATAAATACACACACCACCTCACTGTTTCTTCTTCATCACTCGCTCTCTCTCGGCCGTTGCTTGCGTACCAGTCAGTCAGCTAACGACGATGCCTCGTACCAGTCGTGGCTCTGTCATTCCGTGAGCGCGTCTCCCTCTCAAGCCGCTTCAGCCAGCACATCAGTGGGATTCGCATCAAGTCATGACACCGCTTCACGCGCGCTTCCACACCGCGAGCCAGCCGCTCGTGAACGCGTTGAGTTGCTGCGCCGCGCTCTTCATCTTGTCAAGGTTCGCGCTCAGCTCCTGCAGTGACGCCGTGGCGGTCGCGATCGCATCCGCACAGCTCTCGTATGTCTCCACGCGGTGCGCGATGCCCTCGAGGTACTCCTCGCGCGCCTGCGCTGCTGCTGATGCTGATGCTGATGCAGCGGCGTCTCCTTCTCGTCCTTGGTGGTCCATTTTCAGTGTTGCGCGTTTCAATTGGAACGCCGCAAGATGTTGCGTAATGTCCATTTTCGTAAAATGCGTCTATATGTAGACTATTTGTGTTTAGCTGCAAAATCATGCAATTGGATACTTATACAATGACCATGTACATTTGCATAATTGTGGTTATAGACTTCCAGGTATATACATGTACAAAGATAACCTGTATCTCGCGGTGTCGTTTCCAAGAAGAGCTCAATCAAGCGCGCAACGAGCCGCCGCGCGTGAAGAACTCGTTGCGCTCTAGCTCAGCGCAGAGGTTGAACGCGCGCTGGATCGCAAAGCCCTGTTCGCAAAGACACTCGTGTGCATGAGCCCACTACGCCAGCATCTACAACAGGCAGCAGCAATACACTACGTACGTTCACGAGCATCATGATACAGAGGAAGAGCAGCAGGAAGACGAAGAGCGCTGTGCCCGGGTTGCTCTCGTGCACGGCGTCAAGGCCGAGGAGGTCGTTGTTCAGGTAGATCTTCAGGATGTAGTAGATCGTGATGCCGAGCGCGATGGCGTGGGTGCCCATGGTCGCGACTGTCCCATAGTAGTACTGAGTGCACAGAGATAGAGAGCAAGCAAAGAGCATGAAGCTTCCTAATAGCAGCGCAAACAAATAGCGCATGCCAATGACGTACGGCCTGCACGTGCGCGCGGTTGAGCTCGGCGTTCGTGTCGCGCAGCGCGTAGTAGCCCCAGAGGCAGACGAGGACGCCGATGAGCGAGTCCCACCAGACGCGGTACCACGTGACAGAGAAGCTCAGCACGTAGAGCGCGAGCAGGATGAGCGTGAGTTGCTTGCACGCCGGTGCGAACTCGAGTACGCGCGGTACGCCCCCGGGCACGACAGTGTGTCCTGGTCCCATGATGGTGCTGCTGGTGCTGATACTTGGGAGAGGGACGGCGTTGAGAGGTCGCAAAATGGCTTGTGACTGCGCATGAAAGCTTGCATGAGCGCATCGAGAGCAGTTCTCAAGCGGCGGCGGCGCGAAGGATCGGGACACGACGCGACGCGACTGTTCAGGATTGAGAGTAGGAATTTTGAAAGATCGGAGCTTTGACATGCAAAGCTGGTCTCTCTTGCTGAATACGTTCGAGTGAAGCGAAGAGTAACAACAATGTAGAGCGCTGTTGCGTGGAATGAGGTCCTCTTAAAGTAAGAGTGGTTTCTCTTCTGTCTTCATGAAGGCTGGTCTCTCGGGTCTCTCCAGCTCTTGGGACCATTGTGGAAGGGTCCAACTGAGCCGTCATGTCTCTCTCACAGGAGATCGAGTGCCTTGGAGGATTGCTGCTGGTACATACTAATTATGTATGCTTGCTGCCGCTCTGCATGTGCTTCATTTACGAATACGCTCCGATGAGCTAACCCCAACTTTCAGCAAGATGTTATGCGCGAGTAATGGCAGGTATCATCTAGCTCTTATGGGTCACCTCGAATTGGTTCACCGACCAAGACAGCCCCCGCAAAGCCAGCAATACAAGAGGCCGAGGACAACGCGACCAAGTGCGAGCTCCCGTTTGCTGTACGCAACACCTGGGATGCTGTAGCAGCAATGCTGGAAATTCTACGTCCTCGCAATCACCACCCGAAGCGAGTGACGCACAGTGCTCCATTCCACAAGATGCACGAAGCAGCTGCGACTGCTTCGCGTGTGCTTGGCGGGCAATGGCGACAGTCTCGCAATCTGCGAAGCGTAGTGTCAGAGTGGAAACAGTGCAAGACAGCCAGCAAGACACAAGCCCAGCAGCAGCCAACGAGGCAAATGCATGCATGAATCGCTCGTGACCATCAAAGGTCGTCCACAATTTACATGATTTGAAAATGCATAGTGAGCGCAAGTTGTTTGGAAACCTTGTAAATTTGGGCAAAACACCTGAGTGATAGTGCGTAGAATCAGAATGGTGGTCAATGTTGCACTTTCTTTGCGACTTGTGTGCTGGTGTCCTCAAGAAATATCAACTACCGAAAGTAGCTGGGGATTGGTAAAAAGAGCGCGAGCCCTTGTCTAGTACCACGCACCACCTGAGTGGCGGCGGACGGTAGCGCTGACAACGCCACCACACCAACATAATCGTCACCACGAACGACGGTCTCACCAAGCTCCTGCAGCACCCACATACGTGTGTGTTTCGTCTCGCACTCGTGACGATGGTTCCGCGGGCCCTAGGCCCGGCTCTCACTGGTTCTCCTGAGAGCAAATTCCGATGTGTTTATTGATTTGGTTTTGTTAGTTGGAAACATGCAAGAGCTCTCTGAAAAACGATACACACACCTAGTGCACAGGTCCATCAGATTGTGGGTACCTGGCGGTCCACTTGACAGTGTCATTCTCTGGCTTAGAACCAAACTGAGCGACGCAAGCATTTGGTGTTGCAACAGTATGAAAAGCAACTGCTGTACGACTGCTTCGCGTATGCTTGGTAGTCAATAACGACAACCTCGCACTCTACGAAACGTGTGTGTCAGAGTGGAAGCAGTGCACGAAAGCCAGCAACGACAACACCAGCACCAAAATGTAGCCATTGGAAGAAGAATGATAGTGTTTTTGAATCGGAATGATTGTACGTTATTGAACTTTCACTGCTATCGACGAGTGGATCATTGTCTGTTACCGTTGCTCCTTGCTTACGAGACCTGTGTTCGCTGAGCCGAGATGATTTCGAGAACACTCTCAAGAAGTGTGACCAAGTGTCCATGGGTGAACAACAAGCAACGTGGGTTACAACGCAGACTTTGTGGGTTCGGGGTCAAATCTTCTCGTTGCATGGATCATTTCGTTCCGCGTTCGTTGGGATAGGTGCGTCTCTCAACCCGCCAGAGATCCCTCATTCAGCTGTTCAGCCACAGGTGACGAATGCCACCGTATATCGTGCACAACGATGCCACTGCTTTGTTGCTCGCTTTGCGTTCCCATTCATTCTCAATTTATCAAGCAAACGTCAAAAGCATCCACAGCACACTAAGGAAAGACTCAGAGATGCCAAGAGGAGGTGGCGGTGGCTGTCGCGGAGGTGGTGGCGGCTATCGCAGTGGTGGATCATACCGCGGAGGCTCTTCAGCGTCGACGGGCTCTACGAAATCCTCCAGCGGCAAAGAAGGATCGTCGTCCAACACGAAGACTGGCGCCGACGAGAAATCCACGGCCGGCGCACAGCGAAACACTCCCGGGGGCGGCACCAGCTACTCGCCAGCAACCACTCCATCGTCGGAAGGGATTCACACGCTCGGTCCCAGCTCGAAGGCGTGCGAGAACACGTATCACGAGCTCCGCGCGTGCCTGGAGGCCAACGACAACCGCATGAACCCCTGCAACTGGTACTTGGCACAGTGGAAGACGTGCCAGCAGAGCCTACGCAAGAGCGAGGATAGCGCTAGCAAGCATAGCTAACTGCTGAATACAGATCACATGGCTACATTCGCCCACAATTTGCCTTCGCGACGAGATCAAGCAACGTGAGCAAAACGTCAAGGCTCCGAGGAGATCAGCGAGACTTGAAGAGCATTGCAAGTGATGATCTGTACCTACAGAATGTTGGTAGACATACTGCACTTTCTCACGGATTTCTGCCTTGCCATCCAATGGCACCCATCCAGCCCTGCTGCTTCCGGTGGATTCAGCAAAAGCTCCTACAATATGGTGCACCCGCGAAGAGCCCATTTCCCAATCACACGAGTACCTCACACTACAGCCGCAGAGCAGCAGCACACGCACACGATGGCGACAAGGAGCGAACGCAGTGAGACGAAGCTCTTCCACTCTCCAGGAGATCACTTGGATGACAATGCGATGTACTCTGTCGCTAATGTTGGGGCAGAAACCAAAACACAATCTGCAACTGCTGCTGAGAAGCCCAGGCAGCGCGAAGACGACTCGTACTACTTGTACACGTCAGGCTCTTCACCTCCACCACCACCACGGACGGGTTTCAAGAAGGACGAGACGTCGGCGTCTAGAAACACGAGCGACCAGTACGACATTGGTGATGACGATGAGCCTCCACTGTTGACGCTCAAGCGGCCTATTTCAAAGCAGAGCCTGCGAGGTTGTGAAGATGCCGCTGGTGCGAAGGCAACCAGTGAGTGCCTGGGACTCCAGATGGAATTGCGAGCGTGTTTGGATGCCAACGACAACCGCGAGAGCGTCTGCATGTGGCACTTTCGGATGTGGCAGAGCTGCAAGAAAGAGCAGCAGCAACCGCTCAGCAAATTTGGCTTTTAGATACACGATGGTGTTGCATTTATTTACATGTAGCCCACGCCTGCATATTCATTGAGGCGTTTTCACACAATAATACCAGTCAAGCGACCTTTCATCTTCAGCTCATTGCTCTTCAGCCACTATGGCTCCATTCTATTCATCATGGCGGCGCTCTAGCTGCTGCAATACGCCACCCGTGCCCATTACAATGCTCGCCTTGTGCAGTACCCTGACGTCTGCAGCCAGTGACACTACCGCTTCAGAAGAAACAGGCTCCGCTCTGGTCATGGGCGTCGGGCCGGCGCTCTTCGCGATGATCGTGCTCGCGGTCACCTTCTCCATCGTCTGCGTCGTCGGGTGCTCCTCGGAGCGGAAAATGTGAGCCTTCCCGCCTTGTTGTTTGCTTTGCTACCCATACGACCTTCGTGAGCCTGACGTAACTATTGCCTATCAATCGCAGGGTGCTCATCGGCGGCGTGATCTTCTTCGCGAGCGTCACGGGACTCTTCTTCCTCTCAATCAACATCGAGAGCGCCGACGCCGTGCGCGTGAAGAAGCTGCGGTACAACCAGATGGCCGTGACGCGCTCGGCTGTGGCCGCCACGATGATTGGCTTCTCCGTCATCGCGCTCTTCTCCGTGCTGCTGCTGCACGTGATCAAGCCCCGGCAGGTACAGTCCACTTCCTGAACAAGCATTCTCTCACATGCCGAGACGAAGAGCTCACTATTGCTGATCTACTGACACTGTGCGGTATCAACACACAATCTGTTAGGGCCACTTCATCGGCGAAAGAGCACACCAGCTGGATCGCCCACGCCTCCTGTAACCAACATCAACATCAACACGGCAGTCAAAGTATTTCAATCGAGACAGACACTATACACACGCTGCTGCTGCTGGGTCTGTTGTGTATTACAGAGCTCCTCCTCCTTGTCGTCTTCGTCTGCCCTGTGCCTTCTCTCGTCTTCCTCTTGCTGACATTTCTTCTGCTCTCGTCTATTCCGAGTCGTCGCCGCCCACGACGACCTTCTTGGCCTGGATCTCCGGCGACAGGTAGCCTCGCTTCTCGTAGTTGGTGTAGTACGTGAGCTTCTTCGGGTTCGGGCGCGCGAACTGCGGGATGAGCTCGAACTTGTGCGGCTTGAGCAGCGCGCGCAGCGCCAGGCGGTTGTGGTACACGGACGTGATGCTGCCGCCGGCCGCCTCGATGGCCTCGATCGCGCCCTTGGACGCCTGCGACACCTCGATGGTCACGGGCGTCGTCAGGTGCTCGGCGCCCTTGCCCAGCAGCTTGATGCCGTGCTTGACGCGCGAGCACGTGACCATGCCCGAGTCCACGAGCTCCTTGATCGTGATCGGCTTGGTGGCGTCGATACGGCCCATGTCCAGGAACAGCTGCAACTTCGCCAGGTTCACCGGCTGCATCGGCGTCGCGAATCTGTCGGGATTGATTGGTAATAGAGGCAATAGCAAGAACCACTCAGTCAGTTAGTCATGGTCATACCCACGCCTCATCATAAAATCAATGATCACAAGTACAACGCGACGCACTTGTTGTTGAATCCGCGCTTTGGCACGCGCTGGTAGATGGGCGTCTGGCCGCCCTCAAAGCCTGGGCCACGACCGGAGCCGCCGCCCGAGCGCGCCTTCTGGCCCTTGTGACCGCGGCCGGACGTCTTGCCCTTGCCTGAGCCAATGCCGCGACCCAGACGCTTGCCGCGCTTGTGCGCACCGTCGTTGTCGCTCAGCGTGTTGAGGCGGATGCCGTCGGTTGGGATAGATGAGAACGTGCTGGCGAATGCTACGGACGACGATGCGGTGGTCGAGCGACGCGCCACCGCGAGCGGCAGCGCCGAGCCGAGCGACTTGAGGCAGAACATGGCAACGGATGCGTGTTCTTCTGCTTGTGCGTGCTTGTGCGCTTTTCGATTGAGTGGCCCCACACTCGTCGTTTGGGAAAGGTTGCGCGAAGGTCGCAGAAGGCGCAGATCCGACACAGTCCGGGTACCTTCACGCAACATGATGCTTGCGACGTTTGTGTTGTTAAAATATTTTCGAACTGTCTGTTATTTCATTCATTCTGACTTGTTATAAAACAACGAATTATCAATGCTGCACATCGTTTTACTGTTTCTATTCAATCCTAATTCAACGCCAGCCCATTGAATGAGCTCATCGCACGTTGTTTTACCATCGTCAAATAAGCTAAACGTTGGTTAGGATGAGGAATTAGCTTATCTAGCGTTGGAATGGCGCTTTTTCTACCACCATTCCCACGCCATTGGCTTCAAAACTGCACTGGTTTGGACATGACCCATCCATGCTATCGCGCCGGGTTCGATTCCCCCTGGTGAATAAGTTTGCGACCTCATGATTTTTGAGAAGGGCAATATTCTGTTTCTGAGGTTGCTATATTACTCCAGGTTTTACTGAAATAAGCTAGCTTTTTCAGTACATCTTGAAGTCTCTTTCATCACTGACCGATCCTACACGACTGCTTCTGTGAGAGCATCAACGACATCAGCGTCGCTCGCAATTTCACCGACGGATGCGTCTAACTGACCGCGAGCTGCTAGCGCATTGACAACATCCGATACGTCTACGATGGCTCCATGCTCGACATGTGGCGTGCGGTAGTCACAACGAGAACAAAAGCCACACTTTGAGAAGCCAAAGACGATTGTGCGGGTGGACAGGTCAAACCACTCCTGTGTGACCCACTCCGCAACGTCACCACGGTTAGGAGGGACCATAACAAAGGGTGCACCATCGAGACGACGGTGCTGAAGTTGTTCGCGTAGAAAGGAGACCCAACTGCGCCGCAGACCGTCCTTGAGTGGCTTCATCCAAGCCACATCCGCTGGCTGACAACGCTAGGTCAGTCTTGGCGGCACAGACTTGAGAATGGCGTTGTGGCTGGTGGCGTACATAATCACGTCGGCCGTCCAGTGAGCGGAAAACGTGTCGAGGAGAAGGAGAACAGGCTCGCTTGCAGACGTCCTGTCGCCGAGAAAGTAGCGCATCCACTCGACAGTGAGGTCGCTGGTCTACCATGCTGTCTCGTTGCTGTAGATCCTGGCCCCATACGGATTCTGCAACGCCTTGATCTCACGCCATGTTTGTCACCCAAAGCCATGACGAGCCGATACATTTGTCTTGTGCGTCTCGTCGACAGTCGATCGCTTCACCTTGAAGAACAGAAAAGGCTCGTACTTGTTACCATCAGAGTCGGCGGGCAGCACCGCAGCCGCTCGTTGCTTCTCGTGCTTGCCACACTTGACCCAGACAGTCTAAGTACCGCGCTCAGACACTGTTTTCTTGAGCAGCATCTCGAAAAAGACAGCTGTCTGGTCGGCGTTGTAAACCTTTGTCACGCCGTGATCAGCCATCCAGGCGCGCATCTCTTCTGCAAACGCACGTCCTTGGACGTTATCTGCGTCTGGAAACGCTTGTCCGGAGCGATTCTTGGTACGAAAAGAGAGGCGATGACGGCGAAGGAAGGACGCCTTCCACAGGTTCGATGCGGCGAAAAGATGTGGTGGAACGCCACTCGCCGCAGCGACTTCTAGCGCCTTTAGCTTAAGCATTGCCACTGAGCCTGGAACACCGTCGCGACGCAGCTCGTTAATCCACCGGACGATCTCTTCCTCTGTTGCGACAGAGAGAACCGTCGCGAGGTCGGACTGGCGACGCCGCTGCTGAACAGTAGTGCGCTGGATTTGAGCCATTGCAGCTATCGTGCTTGCGTTCTTTGTCCACTTGTTGACGAGCTTGCGCGCAGCGTCACGACCGAGTCCATTCGCAAAGAAGCGCCGTAATGTCTCGTCGATACCAAAGCTTTGGTAGTGCTGAACAACTGCATGCTTGAAGTCGTACTTGTACTGAGACCGCACGTGCTTCTTGGGCAATGCGTGCTTTCCTTTGATGCTGGTGCGGCCTTGAGAGCGAGTCATTCCGATGCGCTTTGTGGTGTGGTGACGACTATCTTACAATCAATAAGTTTAATGACAGGTCACAAATCGGTACAAAACAAATTTGTAATTTTTGGATGCCTAACAATAGCGAGGTTGACGCGTACAGGCGCTGAGGGTTGCCGAAATTCGCCTCGAATTTGGTTAGTTCGTTGGTAACGAGGTCACTGCGAAAGGAATAGCGGAAGCAGCACACAGAGCACGTTAGTCTTGTCGTTAGCTTTGCCAGTGTTTGATTCACCCAACAGCCAAGCAGAGAGATCGTCAATGGTGGTTGTACGTACAGCGATTCGAGCCCAGCGACGAAGCGGTCGGCGGGGTACTCGCGGATCTTGTTGCCAGCAAGCCTCCTGATAAAAATAAGTACACCAAGTAAGGACAGCGTCAGACAAGAGCTGTTCAGTTGTATGATAGGCAAAGGAGGGTTTGATCGTAAGTACGTACAGCGTCTTGAGCTTGTAGTGCTTGCTGATGGCGCGTGGCACCTCCGTGAGGTTGTTGAAGCTCAGGTCCCTGTAGATAAAGACAGACAGCGAACATTGTCAGCTGGCCACACATCTCCTTTCTCGCAGCACGGTAGAGTCAGTCCTAGAACCTCAGGGGGCAACGTACAAAATCTCGAGGTCCTTGTTCTCAACTTCGGTCGAGTCAATCTGGTTGAAGCTCAAGTCCCTGGATCACGTGACACAGGAGTCCTCTTGTCAGCACATTGAACTGCTCGTTTGTTCATTGCATCTTTTGGGTGGTACGTACAGCTCCTGAAGTCCGTCCATGGCCTTAAAGACTTTCGTGATGGCATTGCGCTTCATTATCCTGTGAGAAGACAGTAATTACGGAAGATACGCGTCAAGACTTGGTCGTGATCCCCCTTTGGAGGCATCAAACAGAAGAGAAACTCACAGAACTTGCACCCGCGCGGTGCTTGGGATGCTGGCCATGTTGTTGTTTGAGAGGTCACTGAGATTGTACAAGCGCACATACAGACAGATTTTTGTGTCAGTATTGGATATCGTTCTCAAGTAAATATATGGTAAGCTACACGTACAGGTTCGTCGGACTCGGGTAGTTGCCCATGAGCGCCTCCAGGTTGTTGTTGCGCAGGATCCTGGAAACAGCAAGAGAGAAGCAAGAGAGGCAGTCATTCAGTCAGTCCCTCGCAAGCAAACATCTGCTTCGCATTGTTTTTTAGAGAACTCACTGGGTCTTGACGTTCCACAGCGTGACGTTGGGGTAGATCTTGGTCAGGAAGTTGCTGTCGAGATTCCTATAAAGCGAAGTCGATACGATATGCACGAGCGTAAGTAAACAAATAAGTACACGCGTCAATCAAATACTCAGGCAAGAAAGTAAATACGTCCTCACGTACAATGTCTCGAGCGACTTGAGCTGCGTGACGTTCCACGGAAACACCGTCAGCAATCCGTTCGCGAGACTGAGCTCCTTCAGCTTGGTGGGGAAGTAGCGAGCGAGCTTGGCGACCGAGTCTTCCAAGTTGAGGTTCTCGAGCGCCTACGAGGTCACCTGCGAGCTCTTGACGAGGAAGTCCGAGGCGAAGTCGACGTTCGCGACGCGGCTCTTCACGATTGCGTCCTCCAATGATCCGCCATGAATCACACTAACGAACAAGCAAGTATGCGAGGAAGCCGTCAGTGTGGTGGTCATGATACACCCCCAATCAAGTACCGGAAAGATAAGTAAGTACGTACACTTTGGTGAGCGCATCCGGGAGCTTGAGCGCCCCGATCTTCTTAAACTCGTTGTTCTTCTTGGCCGTCGTGGCGCTGGTGACCGAGAAAGGCTCGAACACGATCTTGTTCGCGCTCTCCTGTGGGCTCTTCCAGGCTCCAAAGGGCACGAGTAACTTGAAAACCTGCGTCTTCAGTCCGCCTTCTATCTGCAGCGTCTGGAAACACTCGAGCTTGCATGGTGATGCTAACGCCGTCGTGTTGGGCTTCATGCAGGCCTCGTACTGCTTGCAGGACGTGCCGCACTCAGAGCCCAGCATGTTGGCGTGCACCGCCGCGCACTGGTCAGCAGCAGCAGCTCCAGCGCATTGGCTGGAGATTGCCACCGTGAGGGCGAGCGTAAGGAGGGGCTGTGACATGACCTTCATAGTCAACTCTTTCTCTGCTGTGAGCGAGACGTGGCAGATTTCAAAATGACTCAGGCTGCGCGAATGGCGGCGAGCGAGGCTTTGTGCTGCTTTCAAAAATTCACCTATCTGCTGGAGGTGGTGGTGGCAACTCATGTGAGTTTGTGGCTCGGAGCTTGGAGAAATGATTTGGATTCTGATTTCTGCCTGCAGACTTTCAAAAATCGCACGGAGGCCAACGAAAACTGCGAGGTTCATCGGCATGCATCACAGATTTCAGATTTCAAATCAACAGCAAGAGCAACCTACCTCTGAAGAAGAAAAGTACAATACACACACTGAAGAGGCTACATGGTGAAACTAGTGCAACCATTTCGAACGAGAGGTTGGCAGCTGCGTGTGCCTACCTGTTCGCCCTTGCGCTTCCTTCCCGAGCTCCAGCCATTTTGATATTCCTGCGCCCAGCTAAGCCGTCATGGCTTCAGATGCACCACTGACTGATTGGTTCTGCTTCCTGGTCCTGCTGGCGGCCTTCACCACGAGCCAGATGGCTCCCATAACGACCACTCCGCCCACAGCGCCCGTCATAGCTAGAACCACGACATCGTCACTCTTGCTGCTGCCCTCTGACGCAGCAGTGGCTGTGGCCTTGACGCTCACGACAGAGTCTGAGACTGAGCTGGTGACAGTGGTGGGTAGAGGCTCGACGTTCACAACCTGGTATGAAGCGGGGGCGTTCTTGAAGCTGACGTGAATCGACGTCGTGGGCTTGAACTCCGGCTGTAATGGCGATGGCGACGCTCCTTTGACTCGGACGTGCTTGGGGGACGTCGGCTTGGGCGTCTGCGTCGCAGTGGGCTTCACGACTCCGCCGGCAATGCAGAACGTGTAGTTGTGGAGCTTGAGCTGCGCCTCCTTGGCGCAGTTCGTGAGCAGACTCGCCTTGTCGATCGAGAAGAACTCGAGGTTGAAGATGAACTGCGCCTGGTCGTTCGAGAGCGAGACGTTCGCCAGAAGCTTGTTGCCGCTCAGGTAACTGTATAGCGATAGAGGTTATCAGTTCAAAGACGTACTTACGTGCGGAAAGAGACAAGCATGCATGAATGACGACAGACCACGGCTGGCTACGTACAGATGAGTGAGCTTCTTGTGGCGGAAGACCGCGGGCGGGATCGTCGTGAGGTTGTTGCCTGCGAGGAAGCTAGTGACACGAAGAGCACACAAGAGTTGTCAAGGGGTCAGAACACTGGACTCCAGAACGTTCAGCAAGGAAAAGTAAGGACACGTACAGGTACTCGACGTTCGGAAGACTCGGCGTGTAGGTCTTCAGGCCGGTGTTGTTGAGATCGCTGGCATGGAGAATCAAGGCAATGACAGAGCACAGAGAGTGTCAGAGGCTAGAATATATCAGCACGCGCCTCCTGGAAGCTCAGCTCAATTCAGTCGTGTATCCTTACAGCAAGCGAATGCTCCCGACCGAGTGCAGGCGCGTGAACGACGGGATTGTGTTCCCAGAGAGAAGCCTAACACAGAGCGATGATGCATAAAGACATTGGTTGGTCAGTGAGTAGCTGAAGAAAGTTGGAGTCCAAGACTTTGACAAAGCGTACAGTGTCTCCAAATGTGTGTGTCCTTGAAGCGTGGTGGGCGCTCTGAGGAGCTGGTTGGACGACAGATCCCTGCAGCAGCAGACAAATACACCAGATCCAGTCAGAAGGTGCCCAAAGCGAGCCATTAGCATTCCAACAATGCTGCTTGATAGACAATGTGAGGACGAAGCAGCTTGGTACTCACAGGTGGCTCACTTTCGCGAACACGCCATTGTACTTGGTGATGTTGTTGCGGCTCAGGAACCTAAAGACAACGAGATTGATACCGCCAGCAAGTTAGTTAGTCTCAAGAGACGACACTGCGCAGGCTGAGAATCTCGACACGCAAGCACACGTACAAGGCTGAGAGGTTCGTCATTCGCGCGCTCCCAGGCACCTTTGTGAGGAAATTGTTGTCGAGGTATCTGACAATTTCACACAAAATCACAAAATGGTTAGACGTCTCCTGTCCACTTATGCATTCCTAGAGAGCTGTCAGGAAACAACAGACAGAGAAACTCACAGGATCTGCAGGTTCTTAAGCTTTGTCACGGCCGGCGGGAACTCGGTGAGCAGATTATTCGAGAGCACGAGCGTCTGTAAAAGCAGCGGGAAGCTGGGCACCAGTTTGCCCATCGACACGTTCAGGTTCAGGTTCGCGAGCGTGAGCGACGTCACGTGCGAGTCGTTCTTGAGCAGGAAGTTGGGATCGATCTCGACATTCGCCACGCGGCCTCTCGTGAACGCCTGACCTGGGCTCTTTCCGCCTTGGATGACACTGTACTCAGCCACAAAGTCCATTAGCTCCTGGGAATAGACAGAGCCACAGCAGGTGTATAGATCGCTAGAAAGACTTACACGTTCGTGGTCTTGGGTGAGAGCTGTAGCGGCGCGACCTTCTTGAGTAAATCGTTGCTGACCGAGGCGTACGTGACGTTCGACGTGTCGTTGCCCCCTGCAATCGTGAGAGAGCTGCTGCCACTAGCAGTGGCGTTCGTATCGCTCACGAGCAGCTCCTGGTCGCTCTTCCACGCGCCGTAGGGCACCAGCAGCGTGAACGCGCTCTCGTTGGCGCTCGTGGCCTTGACGCACGTGAGCGGACACGAAGTGAGCGACGAGAACGATATGGTCGTGCTGGTTTTGGCCGCTGCGCCTGTCGCGAGGATGCACGCTTCAAAGGGTCCGCAGTCGCTCTCGCACTTGAACGAGAGCGTCTCGGCCGGCACGGCGCAGTTGGCATTCGCGGGCGTCACCACGGAACCAGCGCCGGATGATGACGAGGATGACGAGGAAGAGGATGACGCATATGGTAGTGCGATCATGAAGAGAGCGACGACGAGGCCGGTAGTGCGCATCATGGTGGTGATGTCTGCTGCTGTTGCTGAAGAGAGGCGTGTTGTGAGGAGAAGCGCTCAAGAACGAACGAATGGGCGAGTGGCGTCCGTGGGATGGATCTGTGTCTCAACATGATTTCGCTGCTGCTGCGGTTCAATTGCATGGACGGACGCTGTGGACCTGAGTTGGGTGTGAGCTCGCACGCATGACACCCGATCGCTGGAAAATCACAAGTCACAAGTGAGATACAGTGGTCCGCTTCAATAAGCAGCAAGTGAAAATTCATTACCTTCTATATTCAATATATATCAAAAAGCACATTACTTTACATGCACTTGTTTTTTGTAACAAATACAAATACAAATAGTAGATCCTTATATATTACTATATCCGTGAACAAATGATGCACATCAGGTGGTCCGTATTGATGCGAACACTGTATTCCGGTCGCACTGATTTTGATGCGCAAAAAAGGGGATGGACGAAAAAATCCAACGAGCTCACAGCGTTCTGCTTGGTGTGTATCATCAATGGTATAACCACTCTACTCTGCATGAGCTTCTTGGTGTGTGATGTATTCACTACTAGTGTTCACTATCTGTCTGTTGTAGCTCTCTAATTCCTCCTCGCTTGTCAAGCCCTCAATTCTCACTCGCGAGCTCCTCTATCAGCACGCCGCTCACTGCTGCTGCCACTGGGGCGTCTCCCACAAACGGTTCTTTGTTGAGAAAGTCAACGCCGTTCACGTTCTCACCAAACATGAGGAGCTCGTCGTCGGCCTCGGCGATCGACGGTAGCAGGTCGTCCACGGAGCTCTCATCGTCAAAGAGCATCATCGAGTGGCCCAGAACCTCCATGGCCACGCTTTCATTGTCTACAACCGGCTCTTCAGTGTGGATACTGACCTCTTCAGCTTCTTCAATTTCGCCGCTAGCGTCTTCTTCGACTGACATTTCTTCGCCATTGTCGTCCTCGACGTCGCCTTCACCGTCCTCCTCCCCATCTGCTGAATCTTCGTCTTCGCCGCTTTCTTCGTCATCTGCCGAGACGATCTCAATGCGATCGTGGGCGACGGGGTACTGTGCGGCGTCTTCGCGAAGAGCGACGACGATCACGGGGAACTCGACGACGGCCTTGCGCTTCAAGTTGCTCTCGAGCGAGAGATTGCCATCTAAGCGATAGAACTGCGGCTCGGACGCCGATGTGAACTCCTTGCGCAGCAGCAGCAGCACGTGCTCCTGCCAGTCTGCCACCGCGTACTTCCGCAGCTTGCCTCGGATCGTCGCGTTTTCCTACAAGTCGCATACAAATATCCACATTCAATTAGAATCGCACGTCAGAACCATCGCAGTGCGAGCACAAAGTATAGGCAACCATGGCCACTACGCACCGGACTCTTGGTCAAATACTGCGCTAGCAGTGCGAGCGGCGTCTGTGCGTCGCTCGCCCGTTTCTCAAAGAGGTTCACGGCCGTGTCGGCGTGCGGGAACGACCATTCGACGCGCCAGAAGAGCTGGTCCTTGCGCGCGTCCATGTGCGACGTGTTGCGCACGCGCTTGCTCATCCCGGGCGCTAGCAGCGTCAGCGCTACACCGCGCTTCGCTGCGTGCTGCACGAGGATCTGGAACGGCACGGGGAACCGCGTGAGCCAGTCGGTCGGCACGTGCGGATTGATTGCTTGCGCTGCGGCGATTGTCTGCGTCTTCTTTGACGTCTTGCGCTTCTTCTGACCATACTGACGCGCCTCAACGCCCAGTTGACTCCGCGACCGCGCTGCGCTGTTTGCCGACCGTGCCACTTCTTCCAGGAAGAAGAAGTCTGCATGCGCGTGTGTGTAGATAAGTGAGTTAGATGTATACGACCATACACAGCCGAGCATAAGAAGCGGACATGTGGACGTACCACTGGAGAGGTTTGCATCCGAGAACTGCTTCAGCGCTACATATTTGGTTCGGTCGCGCTTGCCATCGCATGCGTACTGTTACCATTCCACAACACAGCAGCACACATAGCATCGTTAGTACAGATGACCTCAACACAAACCACAATCAGGCTCACAACAAGTCATTGGCGCTGACAGACTCGAAGCGCTCTCAAGATGCACGCACCGTCTTTTTGTGGTCGAGACAGCAGACGAGCGAGCACGTGACGCGCTCGCAGCGCGGACAGCGATACTTGACGTCGCTGGCTGTGCAGGTGACGCACGCGAGTAGCTCTTGCGCTTGTGTCAGCTGCTGCTCCGGTTCGTCGTGTGTGCGCTTCCCGAGCTCCTCGCTGCCGTTCGTCGTCGTGAGCTCCGCCATCGATCTCGTCGGCTTCAAAATGGCGGTGGCTCGCGTCCTTTAGATTTGAAACCAGGTCGTGCCCTAAAATAGTGACTACCGCCAGTCAACTCGTTTCGGCTCCAACCACCCAGCGTTCAAGCTCAAAACTAGGACAGATCCCAAAGTAGAGTGGCAATGGTGTGACTGGCTGATAACAGAGAGCTTTGCCAGTCATTTGACAGCCCAGCATTCGAGAATTGAGGCAATTGAGCAGCAGTCATGGTGGACGTGGAGTACGACGAGAGCAAGCTGTGGGACCCGGTGGAGCGCCAGGCGTACATCGATGCGCTGCCGGAGATGACGCTCTTCGAAGACCACATCGTGGAGGGTGACACGATGGTGGACGCGATCCAGGCGCTCATCGAGGAGGGCGAGGTTGCCGAGAGCCTCGCGCTGCACTGGAAGAACCAAGGCAACAAGGCGTTCGCGGACGGCAAGCGCAATCGCATGCACTTCGCGACCGCGATCAAGTTCTACAGCGACGCGCTCGCGTTTGCGCTTAAGGCGCTAGCGCTGCCCGAGGAAGAGCGCGACACGAGCTACGACATGCCTGAGCTCACGTCGGTCATCCTGAGCAACCGCGCGGCGGTGAACCTAGAGCTGAGCAACTACGCGAGCTGCCGCTCGGACGCCGCGAGAGCGATCCACTACGACCCGTCAAATGTGAAGGCGTACTACCGCGGCGCCAAGGCCTCTCGCATGCTGCGCAAACCTGATGACACGCTCCGCTACTGCGCAGAAGGACTGAAGCGCGATCCGGAGAACAAGCTGCTGATTGGACTGCAGAAGGAAGGCAAGAAGCTCGTGCACGAGATCAAGCTCGAGAACTACAAGAAGGAGTTTGAGCACAAGAAGAAGCGCGCGTTCACGGACAAATACCGCAAGCTCTGTGAGGCGCGCTCCGTGCGCGTCGGCCGCGCGCTGATCGAGGACGAGCGCGTGAAGCAGTACGAGGGCAAGGCGACGCTGGACCCGGACACGGGCGCGATGGTCTGGCCCGTGCTCTTTCTCTACGACGAGTACAACTCGACGGATTTTGTGCAGGTCTTTGGCGAGCACGACGCGTTTATCGAGCACCTGGCCAACATGTTCCCCGAGGACGGCCCGTTCTGCGAGTGGGACGCGAACCACAAGTACGTGGCGTCGCAGCTCGTGATCTACACCGCGGCGGACGTCGTACTGCCCTTCGAGCGCGAAGAGGAGTGGCATGTAGCGCTGAGCGGTGAGAAGGAAAGCGACGACGACGAGGTGCTGCGGCTGCGGCGCGAGGAGAAGCACGACGCCAAGACGCAGCAGTGGCTCAGCGTCTCGCCCTTCTGCACGCTGCATCAGCTGCTGAGTCACAAGCAGTATGTCGTGCCGGGCATCCCGGTCGTCAACGTCTTCGTGCGCGGCTCGGCGGCACTCGCGGACTTCCTGCGCAAGATCGAGCACAAGGTCGTCACGCTGGATCCGGAGCAGCTCTGATAGGTAGTGATTGGTAGAAAAGGAGCTGATGTATGCAATTTCATTGGCCGATATAAATGTTTTTTTACTTCTCATGTGTTTTAAGTGGCTAAAATGGTGCAAGTGGAATCTACCTTTTTTTATTGGACAGATTTTGTGGGGCGCTTTGTTTCAGGGACGCAATAACCAAAGCAAGCACAAACAACAGCAACGAGCAAGCAAAATGGTAGGCGAGCGCTCGCTTTGCGCGCGTGTGTGCACGTCTGCAGCGCTATGGGCAGCGTGACGCACACGTGGATCGTAAAGAGAATTATGAGCGGATTCTAATCATGCGTCTCTCTGTGTGCACAGTCTGGTCTGATCCTGAACCCGAAGCCGTTCCTCGCCGGCCTGACCGGCAAGCCTGTGGTCGCGCGCCTCAAGTGGGGTATGGAGTACAAGGGCATCCTCGTGTCGGTCGACTCGTACATGAACATGCAGCTCGCGGACACAGAAGAATACATTAATGGCGAGCCGGCGGGCAACTTGGGCGAGGTGCTCATCCGATGCAACAACGTGCTCTTCGTGCGCGGACTCCGCGAAGACGAAGTCATGGTGCAGGCATAGAAACGAACGCGAAAGAGAGAAGAAGCGAGCGAGAGTGAGCGAATGCGACAGGTGGTGAAGAAGGAGAGCAATAGCGCGTGAATAATGACGACTCGTGGCGCTCAGTAGGTGTTCGTTCAGCTTGTGGATGAAGAACCCTAGGCTTCGAGCGAGAAAGAGAGAGAGCTGTTGGCGAAGCATTGTTGGTATCAAGATTCGCGCCACGGTGTAGCGATGAAAAGCGCGTCACCTGCATACTAAATCAGTTAGTGCTCACGTCGTACACGTCAGTCTTTGTCATGGTCGCTTTGTTGTCAACCCATGGTGATTTTGGTTTGTTGCCAGCAACTTTTCCAAGAGTGCGTGACGGCTTGCGAGCATCTGAATGGCGTTATGCGTGTATTATTCTCATGTATGTCATGCTCTCTCTATCTATGCCTTCCAAAGAGAATGATCCTGTCGCGCTCAGCGAGCCTCAATTCCCAGTGTTTCGATCCGCATTGAGCGTTCTTGCAGCAATTTCCGCACTCGGTTCTTGATGTGTTCTCAAGCCTCCTCAAGAGCAGTGTGTCTTTGTGTCGCAGCCTTGTATGTGATGCAGTCGTGTGTGCATCGCACACAGCTCACTTTTCGCGGAAAGCGTTCGACTTGGTCTCTCTTCGGATCCACTTGAGCTCGTTCCACGGCCAGATCTGGATCCGCAGCAAGGAAGCAGGAAACCACCAATTCGTTCGTTCGTATAGTCGTTAGTCGGAATGATCAGTACGTAGATAGTGTATAGAATCGCAATTGACGTACGCGCATGACGACTCGTCCCTGGATAAGTGCGTATGGCACGGGTCCGTAGTATCTCGAGTCGTGCGAGTCGTGCTTATTGTCTCCTTCCAGCCACACGTGCCCCTTCGGGATCTAAATTCCATTCGTTCGTCACAATTTACAAGTACACCATGGTCGCCGCCAGCACATACCGCATCATGTAGCAGCACAAGCACTGTACCTTGTGAAACTCCACTTCCGAGGACGAATATCGAGGACGCACGCAGACTGTGTCTCCTTCCTACTCACACGTTCCACATCGATGATAATCACACAGCAGTGAGCGATACAAGCACGCTATCGAACACACTGTCATGAATGCAAGCTCACCACTCCGATGATGCGCTTGCAGACCGTGTGGCGCGGGTTGGACACGGACTTGGCGATCACGACTTCGCCGCGGTCGAGCGCGCGCACGCGCGGTGTGAGCTTGTCGAGCAGCACGATGTCGCCGTCGCGGTTGAGCGTCGGCAGCATGGACGGCCCCACGCATTTGACTGTGTCGGCGACCTGCAGCAGGCAGAAGGACACGCCGGCGAAGCGCGCGAAGCTCGAGATCACGGCGCCGAATTCACGGAGAGCACCGCCGGTCATGTTGCACTCAGCAGCTCCGCTTGTCTTCGCTTGTTCGCTTGGCTTTGTTGTTGGCGATTGGGATTGGCTGACCTGCCGCTTTTGTTGCATAAAATGTATCATGCATCTGCAGAGGTCATCCATGCAAAAGAGTGATGGTCACTGCAGCCTTGAAGCGGCGCCGTTGCAGAATTGGCGGCGTGCTACTGTTTGTTATGAATAGCAAACAATTGCACGAGCAGGCGGGTCATGGAGAGCGGTTTCGTGGAATGGCAGGCCACGGGGTCGCTCTCGTTGGCAGCGCGCGAATGCTGCGGACACTGGAAGAATCGATCGATCGGTCGCAGCACAATCTGGGCGAGCGAGCTGCGTGAGAAGAGGGCGGTGAGCGAGCGAGCAAGTGGATTGAAGCATTCGCGACGACAGCATGGAGGAGCACACCATGGCCGCGCAGCATGGAGCAGACCTGGGGATTCTCGATGGTACGTGCGAGGATATACGACAGCGTGGTGTGGATTTAATAGGCACTGAGTGACTGGCTGCTGATGCGCAGATCTGCTGGACGATGTGCACGAAGAAGCAACGAGAGAGCGTGGAGGTGAGAGGGGACTGATATGCATGTCCGTGTTTCAATGTGGAGCTCATGAGCGGGTTACTTTATTTCGTTAGATGTTGACAACGCGATGGCAGACGAAGCGGAGAACGACGGGACTGATGGTGCGTCAATGTACGAATCTTCCTCTTCAAAATGCTCGCATAGACTCACCCATGTTGCTTTATGTGTATTGATTGATTCAGAGTTATCTCCAGACGAGATGCTTCGTCAACTTGATGCTGTCACACTGACTGGAGGTATGTGACTAGCAGCAGCATCACAAATGTAATGAGAAATGCATTCTGTCTTTGACACAAGCATGTGAATGCAGATGATGAAGAAGAAGAGACAGATGATTTTGGTCCGATCGCCGATTTTGAAGACGCCCGAGAGGATCTGCACCACGATCCCGAGCCCGCTGCGGATGCAGAAAGTCATCATGAAGCAGAAGTCATCGCACATAAGCAGGTTGGAGATGCTTCAGATTTGACCGAAGAGCTGAGCGAAGGACCTGCTCAAGAGATTAAGGATCTAGCGAACTCGAATGTAATAGTCTCTAGTAGCTCGGAGAGCGTTCACGGAGAGACTGACTCCGCAGTGGATGACACAGAGGAGCGCAAAAAATCCCCACTTGAAGTAGGCAATGGCATTGAAGAATCAACCGAAGAAGCCAGCGCAGTTGGGGAGGTAGCGGATGTTAGCAGCGCTGATGCAGGCGACGGCGAAGGAAGCCCGCACTCGTTTGATTCAGAGTCAGGCAAACCGTCTTCGACTGGAGAGCATCCTGTTGGCGCGAATGCAGTGGAGGATTATTCGTCCAAAGACTCAAGCGGAGCTACCAGCAGTGATCTTGACCAGATTGCCATCTCTGATGAGCAAGAGGTTCGTCCAGTTGCTCACGAGCAACCAGGTACGGCACCAATTGTTACGCTGCCATTTGATCTGTAAGCCTTGGCTAATTTCTCTTGTTTTGGCGCAGACCAAGCAGCGTCCACGGCTGTAGAAATCAATGATAGCTCTCATATCATGCTACAAGACGCTACTGGTGGCTCTGGTGATGAATTCGACGATCCTGTGGAGAATGTCGATGCTGGTTCTGCAGAGACTGACACCAAGCCAACTAGAGATGAAGACTGCGTGGAAGATGCTTGTCGTGGAAGAACTGAGCCTGATTCAACCGAACGGCACGCAGCCCCTCTCGTTGCAGCTTCATCCAACAGCGCAGATGAACCATCAATCGAAGCACAAAGTCACCACGAAACTGGAGATGCGGTGGTAGCATCCGATTGCGAGAGTCAAGTGCTGGTGAAAACTGACTCAGAGCTGGAGCGAGATAACGAACAAGAGAATGGTGCGCTAGAGGTCACGTCGGGTTCCCCGGCAGTTTTCGATGCTACAGTGGACAAAGCAAGTGACAGCAGCAGAGCAGAAGATACGTCCGTGGAGCCTTTGCCTGGTCCTGTGTCAGAGCCTGTTGCAGTGCTGCCAGCCGAAGACCTCGTCGACAGAAACCCTGAGCAAGTAGCGCCTTTGCCAGCAAAAAGCGAAGATTTCCAGGTGCTGCCACCTCCGGCACCGAGTACGATCGCTGTTGTGGTTGGCTCGATGAATCCCACTGAAGATGACGGGGATTCAGATTCGCAGGATGAGGACGATGCAGAAGAGTGTTTACCACCACCATTGAATTTGGACGCGTTGGGTGATGACGACGAGGACGAGTTGGAAATCGATCCTGCCGTCGCAAGCACCATAGAGATCGAGAAACAAAAGCGAAGCACGAAAGAGAGCGCCTCCGAAACAGCAAGAAATCCAGAGAAAGAATCGAGTCTGCTAGCTGCTCTCTCTGGAATCAAGCCGACAGCATCAGCAGATGAGATCGATTTCTCTTTCGCTGACGAGATCCGTGTAGCAAATGTCGTCGTGCCACCAAGTGACTTCTCAGTGACTTCAAGTCTTCCTAAGCAACAAGAAAAGCATGACGACACAACGGAGAATGCGTTTGGCATTGGCTACACAAGCTTGAAGAAGAAGCGTGATGGCGTTGCAGAATCAGCTGAAAGCGACGGGTACTCTATACCAACTGCACCAGCGTTTCCAGACGAGAAGGAGTTTGAAAACGAGCTAGAGTTGTCAAGCGACTTGGTGTTCTCGGTGAAATCGATGAAAGGCAACGAAGATCGAGCAGATGGGAGTGATGACGATGAGTTCGGTCCCGTGACAGCAGCTTCCAGTCCTGACGATGTCGTGACCGGCATTCTTGAAGCAAGACGTGCCTCTCTACAAGCCCAGGAAGCACAAGAAGAAGAGGCCATCATCAGCGAGCTGAAGAAAGCAACGACTGCGGAGAAATGTCTCAACGAGACCGCCACATCGGACCCCGATGGTGCGGCTTCAACTGCTTCAGACGTGTTGGTGACAGCAGATTCAGAGAGTGCACTTTCGCTGAAAGAGCTGCACGGGATCTACAAGCGCGGTCTTGGCGATCAAAGTGTGCTATTTCTCGATGAAAACGACGAAAACGAGGAGAAGCCGAGTGGTGTGCAGCCAGCTGCTGCTCCGAGTGGCGCCAACCCTCCGCTGTCAGCCATGGGGCAAATTTTGAGCAAATCCTCGATTTTGGCTGAAGCGATTACAGAAGAAGACGAGGAAGAAGAAGACGCGAGCGAGGCTCAAGTTGCCCAAGCAAACCGAGAGAACTTGATTGACCACACCGCTGAACACGAAAATGGCGACAACTCAGAAGCTGTGGACGAATGGAAAGAGATTCATCTGACAACCCACGGGTCGAGCAAGAATGTCGGACAGACTGCATCGGGAACTATCAGTGAAGACCGACAAATCGATTCAAGTGACTCCAAGCCCGCCGCGAATTTCAAGATTTCTTACAACGAAGCCTTCCAGTACTGCTTGCAAGCTGACGAATTTCTGCTCCAACTAGACAAAATCGTGGCAGAAGACTTCGGAGAGGGTGGGCGATCTTGCTTCTCCTGCTTCTCGCCACGTCCAAAGTTGGCATTTCCTGGTGCGCTGGACGAGCGTGATCGCGTGTTTTGCATCGCTGCCACGAGCTACGATCCTCTCGACGACATCTTCACCAGAGCGCTGCAGACAGTATACATCAAGCTGACGAGAACTCAGCGACAAGTTCCGCTTTCTGGCACGCATTGGGAAGTCATCGGCTTTCAGGGAAATGATCCATCAACGGATTTGCGAGGCTGTGGCGTGCTCTCGCTTCTCCAGATGCTGTACCTCGTTGACAATCACCTGGAGCTTGCGCTTCGCTTTCACAGCCTCTCCCAGCACCCAACTCGGCACTTTCCTCTCGCCTGCGCACTCATCAACGTCACTTTGCAGTGTGTAGTGGCTCTGAGAAGTGGCGCGTTGTTCAAAGAGTGCAACAAGCACGGAAGCGTCTTCGAGGCGATCAACTCGGTAAGTCATGCTGCGAATTCTCCTTCTCAGTGATCATGGTGTCACCTCTTGTGCTGATGACGCTGTTGTGCAGTTCTACGTTGCGCTAGCCTCAGAGCTGATGGAAGAGATCCGAACAAGCTCTGACGAAATCCCAATCATCATCAAGGACGTTCTGGAAGAAGGCAGGAACAATCCGGATAGAGTGATCGAAGAGTTCTTAAAGGGGGGCGCAAGTGGAGCAACTGCAGCTTCAGCATCGTCGCCACGAAAGCAAGTCGTTGGTGGTGACTCCAGCACGCAGATCGAGTTCACTGAGATTGCTCTTCAATCTGCTGTAAGCGATGACTGAACGAAAACAAGCAGCGCCACCGATTGCAATATGAAAATAGTGGCATTTGTGTTCTCAAAAGCGGAATGTCGTGGTGCAGTGTTAGTCTAAAGATCGGTCTTCGGACCGGCTAGTGTGGCGTCGTCGCCCGCCGCCGTATCACCGGCAGCTGTCGCCCTCAGGTCGACTTCTTCAAAGACATCCTCGCTCTGGCTGATGTTGATTCTCATGTTGATCTGGTTCTCGCCGACTGGCTTGCTGCCGTTGATGAGCTCAGCTGGGTACGTGCTTTTCCGTCTCGCATTCACTTTGTCGTTCGCAGTCAGCAGAGTCTTCGGTGGTCCGGCGCTCGCTTCCGAATTCACTTTCGTAGTATTGGAGGATGCTACTGCTAGTGTCGACGCATCGAAGCTCTTCGTGACCTCGCTCGCCTTGTCATCCTCGTCGTCGTCGTCTGTGCCGTACTTTCGCAGCCACTCGGCCTTCCACTGCTCGACGTCCTGCTTCTTCTTCTCAGCTGCTGCAGTTGCGGCTGCCGCTCGCACCGCTTCGTCTGCCGCCCCCGACGGAGGAGGAGGGCTCTTGGGGCGTCGACCCGCGTTCACCTGTTTGCTCGTAGCATCTCCCTGCTTCGCCTTGCTATCGTCGCTCACCACGTGGCTGAGTTTGTTCTTCTTGGAACGGCGTAGACACTTGCACTTGAGCATTCTCGCGCACAGCCCATCGCTACCGTTCGCGAGGATGAAGTCGTAGGTGCCCGATCCGATCCAGAGCAGGTACGTGTGAAAGCCCGCGAGCAAAAAGTACGAGTTGGCAAGCGACAGGCAAATCGCGTTGTGTACCCAGAGGAGCGCAAGCATCGGTTGGTGCCAGTCATCGCTCAGTTGGGCCTTGATCTCGGAGAACCAGAGCGTCGCCATGAGGATGCCGATGACGGCTTGGCCGAGTGTCTGGATCGTCGCAGTGACCACGAGGCAGTAGAAGGCCTCGTAGTTGTTCTCGCCGATGCAAGTGTTGAGCCACGTGCAGTGGTGGTCCAGGCCGGGGCTGTTCTTGCAGCAGATCGTGCAGTAGCGTGTCACCTTCGGCGGCACTCGAATGCAGGACGGGAAGCCCGATGGCGATCTCTGTAATACAAGAGTGCCAGATGTCAGATGTCGACAGTGTTAATGACACGACAAGGTTTGCTGTGTTTTCGCACCGGGTCAGCCGAATTCCTCGATTCGCATGTCGCCCAGGCCGTGAGAAGGATGATGATCAGCGCGGCGTTTGGGAGGAGGATCGCGAGGCACTGTACCAAATCCACATGTTGCTTCAGAGGTGGGGATTATGGCAGGCAGATCACCATGCACACTCACCTTGTCTCTGTCCAAGAGCTTTGCCACAAAGGAGATGAAGCACTGCAGTACACACAGCAATGGTCAGCATCAAGATTGGAGGCGACAGTCAAAGCGAGCATGCGACATCACGCCATTGAACTCACAGTGATGAGCAGCGGCTGGAGGATCCAGCTGACGACTTGGTCCTTCGAGAAGGGCTTCTCGAAGCCATTCGTGCGCATTCTCTCCGTCACGACAGCAGCAGCTGAATGCCGTCCTTGTGACAATGGCGAGGTGAGAATGGAGATCAGCACGGGTGCGCAACAATCGGCGACGGCGCGAGTGTGAAGAGCGATGTCTCGTTCTCGCTTGCATTCACTTAGGCTGCGCACGTCCCTTCTGCTGGCTGATTGGTCACTGCGTCTAAATTTACTGCTTCACATTGCTGTCTGATCCTGGCGAGCTGGATGAAGTCTGTGCGGAACAAGGCACTCTGGTCTCAAATGGATACGCACACACACATATATAAATACACGATTACGCCTTCTTCTTTCCACTCTTTCTCGTCTTAGTCGTATTGCCACGTCGCCAAATGGTAGCATGCCGCTCGCTCGTGAATCACACGCGAGTGAGTCTGCCGTACCACCATCTACTGCTGCAGCGGCGTCTTCACAAGCTCGCTCGGCGTCTTGCTGCTCGCGGACGACGCAGTCGCCTTCGTGAGCGCGATCACGCTCGACCAGTTCTCCAGCACGCGCAGCGAGACTGCATACGTACAAGAAGCACACAATGTAACACACGGATAGGAAGTCAGAGACGTCCAGCAAAGAGCGAGAGGTGCGAGGCTCTTTCCCGGCCCTGGCAAGGAAACAAGGGGCGTACGCTCGTTCTGCTGGTTGAGCTGCGCGAGCTTGTCGTTCATGGCGTCCAAGTAGCGCACGAGGTCCGCGGACGAGTCGCGCAGCGCCTCGAGCGCTGCCACCTCCTCGTTCTTGCTCGTCGCCATTTTGACTTGATTTCCTTTTTGTGTCGTCGCGCTGAAATTGGCCGTTCGAGAGATGCCAATTTTATCCGATTTTCCACTAAGTTGTCTATTTTTGAAAAACGTATTCAAAGTTGATACACAACATTGGTCATATTCAAGTAATCAGCTCAAAGCAATGCCCAAGTACGTGTCTTCTGCCAAAGAGAGATCCCCACAAACGATCTCGTTGTCTAACGATGAAGTCTTCCAAGCGCAAACGCCCTCCAGACGTCGCGCGCGATGCTAACGTGGTCGCACTACAAGTTCAAGATGATGCTGGAGTACAAGATGAAGCGATCCGGCG
>JAASGT010000311.1:0-30607 GCA_023334315.1 Globisporangium alternatum | reverse complement strand
TTTCTGGTCGAGCTGTGCGCCGTAGGGCTCACCGCCCGTGAACACGAGGCTCGTGTGCTGGCTGTTGTCCTGTGGGCGGCACTCGAAGATCTCGCTTGTGCCTGCCGAGACGTAGTAGATCGTCGGATCCAGCGGGTCGCGCGGCACAAACGGACTGCAGATCTTGGCGCCGCGACAGCGGATCACGTCGCTCATGGCTTGCGTGTGCCTCGGGTCCGTCATTTGACTCTGTCAGCAGTTGCCATGTTGTGTGTAGCCATCCGTGAGATTTTTTCTTCACTGCTGAGACAACAAGAGTGGCTGCAGTGACATATTCGACTTCAGGTGTGTACACCCAGATCCTGCTTTAACCAACACTGGCAAATTTGAGCGAATAAAGTACACTTTTCCGTATACCTTAAGCATGCCGCCCAAGTAACAAGCCCGCGTTTACCACCTTGGAGAAAAAAAGTGACGCATTGCTCAGCGCCTATTGTCCTAAAAGATCTAGTTATACGAAGAACTGTACACTCAGTTTGTCAGAATAGCTACTACCGCCGACAAAAACGGCGTGTTTCAATTGCTAGCCCCTTTTTTGTGAGCGCATCGAGAAATTGGAATGGGCAGTGAGCTGCTGGTGAGCTGCTGTAGCTACTTGTGCCTCGGACATTGCGCTTGGTGTTACTGGACATGCTGCCTCATTCACGTGCTGACATGGTTGAAGATATCTTCCACCGTCCGCTTTTGATATCAGCATCACTACTGACTGCCGAATGAGTTTGTCTGGCGCGTGTTAACCCACAAAAAAGAATCCAACTTGAATTTCTATGCAGAAAAGTTTCGAAAACCCATCGGCTGTCTTTTGTATGCGAGTTTGTATGGGTCGATCTCGCAAATCACCCGACTTTTTCGGTCGGCTTGGGCGGATGACTTGAGCTCATCACCATCTCGACTCTGTGACTGAACGAATGGCTCCGTCATTTCTTACTATTTGCCATTTGGCAGCAGAGCGCGAACGAGAGAGCGCGACGCGCCATCTGGGGATCAACACTTCCCAGCAGCTCCGCTCTCTGCCGAGCTCTCCCGCAGTCAATCGGTCACTCCTCTCCACGAACGAGCACCACTACCTTTCAGACACACAGGCATAGCAGCAGCCTGACCGCCAACATCAACCCACAGCAGAACAGCTACCACATAGACAGACATCCACCACAGACATGGCGACCGCGCTTCCATCTACCGTCGTGACCGGCAGTGCCGTCCTGCTCAGCAACACCAGCAGCGTGCCGCTGCACCTCAGCCCGGTCGAGAGAAGCGCCTTGGAGCGCGCGTATGGCACCTTCGAGGTGTCGCTGATCGACGTCGAGTCCGAGCACGATGGGGATGACGGCGACGATACGCACTTCCACGACAAAAGCGCAAACGACATGAGCGAGTGCGGTGGCGGCCTGTGCTACTCGCAGGACTGCTGCTTCTTCATGGCGTTCCTGTGCTCGCCGATTCGACTGCGGACTTACAAGGCGCTGCTCTTCCATGTCGCAAACTTTCTGTTTGCAGTCGCCGCGTCTGCGTGGACGATCGCACTGCTCGGTGCCAAGCTCGTCACGCTCGTGTCCGGATCGTGGCGCACGTTCGCCCGCCGCTTTGAGAGCAGGACACTGCGCACGCTGTTGAACACCGACACCGCGCTCTTCAATTTCATCTCGCCTGTCGAAGAGCGCGTCAAGGTGTACAGCTCGTCGACAAGCAGTTCCGAGAACGTGATCGTGTTCTTTGGGCTCCCCACGCAGCTCTACTTCGTTGTCATCAAGCTCGTGTGCAGCGCCGTGCCGGGATTAATTTCCGCCGCCCTGTTCCTCTGGTCACTACAGCGCCTGTTCGTGATCGCGCTGTGTGCATTCTCCAGCAGCAGCTCGTGCGACGCGGTTGCGTTCGACCCCTCGACTATCGCCGGCGCACACTTTCTCACCACGCCAGCGCAGGACCTGGACTTCCTCGTGCTCCTGGCCGTGATCGCAGTCTACGGCGCGACGATGCTCCTGCAGGTAGCCGCCTACATCTCGCGCCACGTCACGGTCTTCTTCTGCGCCGAGCACCTGCGCTTCGCCGCTGCCCACCTGCGCTGACAGTGATCGCAATCGAGATTAGACGTCGTCTTTGCGATCAGATCCAGCAACTGCTGGTAGAGATAATTCAGTGACCCCGACCTGGACAAACACTGATGGGAGACCACACAAGCTTGTGTGGATTGCGGAGTCCTTGTGCGTCAGCAAGGAGCGTACAAATAGAAAGTTGAGTCTCAGGTACAGCCATATGGTCGCACAAAGCGGTAAAGTTGATCAGAGCTGAGCGCATTTGCTGGATGAGCTCTTGGATGAGGTGAGTGTGTTCGCTGAGCCCAACATTATGTACTGTACGCGGCCAGTGTGCAAGCTGAGCTCTTGATGAGTAGCTGAATGAGCTCTTAAATGACCCACTGCGTTCTCGATGTTGTCTTCCACGATTAGCTTCGCTCACTTGAGCACCCGAAGGCCCTATCCATTTGTTCAACACACCCATTTTGTATTAGACACAAATACAAAGTAGTAGACAGTCGTCGGCTGAGAGAGCACCATCAACACCTAGCGGTAGCTCACCTCATCGCCACTACCGGCCTTAACGCTGAATCCACACACAGGCGCTTGACGTACAGCCATGTGTTGCACCTGTGTCACATTGGACACACCCACCACCGACAGAGCAGCTGCGTGAGGCGGAGCTACGCCTGATGCGGTCGCCAACACATGACGCAGGTCCGTTGCGTTGTCGCACGAGTTGTTGCATCACTCGCATGTTCTGTGGAGCGGCATTTTGCTGTTGCGCGATGATGGCATGCGCCTTTGCTGAAGCAAGCACTCGAGCAGTTAGTTCTGCGCGCACGATACGATTCTGGAGTTCTGTGCGTTCTGGAATTCGCGTTACCACCTGGTCGCTCTCCGGCGTCAGCCACGCCGCGGATAACCTCTCTGAGGCACTCAGTCTGACCGGCGACCGATACGCTTGAGCTGTTGTTGCTCGTCGTGCACGCGGACACGGGCGCCTGCACGAAGATGCGGCTCTGCAGTAGTGACGACGACGGTCCTCCGCTGTCCGCCACTTGCGCTTGGCCCTTGCTGCGCATGCGTCCGTGTGCACGGTCATGTCGCCTCATTGGTGCACTCGCAGACGTCTCAAGGTTCTTCAAAACCGCGTCCGGCGCCACGACGCCCGTCACGCTGCGGATCATCTTAAATTCGTCTTCTTGAGCACCCACTTGCAACTCGTGTCCGGGTCCATGTCATCGCTCACCTGACTAAGAGGGAACTTGAAAGAAGACAAGTGTTGGCCCGCTGCCAGAACGAACGCCCCAAGAACTCTGGCGGATGGAGTGACTAGCTCGCTGGTTGAGGTGCTGGAACTATTGTCGTCACGCTCAGCACTAATCTTCTTGCTCGAGGGGGGATCGCAGGTGTTGCGCAGAAGCTCTTCGTTTCTGTGAATCTCCTTGATGAGGTACTGTCGCACGTACGTCAGCCTGTTGTGGAAGAGAGCGGCGTAGGCGGCGGTGCTCCAGGAGCGCAAGGGCCGCGCTGCTGACAACAACAGCAGCAGCGGCAGTGGCGATGAGGAAATCGCGTCGCTCGTGCGCGAGGGCGAGCGTGGATGTCTCGAGATTCTTCAGGACGTGTCAATGATCGGAATTGGGTTCTTTTGTGTGGGTTTATTTTGCCATGTGTTCTTATTGCCGTTTGTGTGTGGTTTTTCCTCGACGCAGTGGTTTGTGTTCTTTTTGTGGAGTTTCCTTTATTAGGGTTTTCAACGACTTTTCTCGTTTTATAATGCTGCGCGAATGCTGCCAAAAGTAAGGTCGCACGAAGGTAACTCCTCGTGGGGGGCTGCTGTGGAGCGCAGGCGAGCCACAGTTCAAACAAAGCATGGCGACGTCGAAGCGTGCAGGCGGCGCGAGCAAGCCCCTCGTGGACGACGCCACGCTGCACCAGTGGACGGAGACGGGCGCGCGGCACATGTTCGTTTGCCTGTGCATTATAGATCGTATCGTGTATGGACACCGCAGTGTCGTAATTGTGGCCCTAACGCTTCTCTTTTGCGTCTTCATTTCGCAGCCGCTCGAAGCTTGCGCACGCGCTCAAGGAGGCGGCGGACGCCAAGAGCGACGCGATCATCGACCCTGAATCCGGTACGCTATGTGTATGTGTGTGGATATAGACGTGGATCAATGTAAGATTGTGTACTCATTCGTGTTTCTGTGTTTGGTGCTTAGATCTTTACCGATTGCTCTATGAGCTCATCTGGGTCGTCGTGCATGCAAAGCTCACGCGCCACGACATCGTGAGCGTGCTGAAGGAAGCAGAGCTGGTGAGGACATGCTGTGTCTATATGGCATTTGATGAACAGGACGAGTCGCTAATGCTGCTACTTGCTACTATACTCCGTATGTGTGTGCTTTAGACTTCGTTCCCCGACGCGTGTGATACGTTCTTGGATCTTCTCTGGATCATCGGTACGTGCACATATGAGAGGCTATCTGAAGACAGACGGTGGACACGACGCTAATGACTACCCTGTCGACACTAACCACGCAGGCAACGAGATTGAAACGAATGAAAAGGGCCGCGAGCGCCACTCGAGCCCTGAGTGGCAGCATCTGTGCCGCTTCGTCAAGGCAATCGCGGTGCGGGGTCTACGATCTCCTCTCTATGTCTGCATCGGAACGCATGCTAACGCTGTGAGATCGTATTATTATTGCCTGTTGTGATGTGTCTTTTAGGAAGAGGAGCTGGTGCCAGTGTTCAGCCTCAAGTCGTCGCTCGAGTTCGATTTGCTCCACGACGCGGGGCTCATGTCAGAGCCGCAGGTGATCCGCAAGAAGATCCTGCGCATCAACACCAAGTCGCTGTACACGCAGATGAAGTACAACCTGCTACGCGAAGAGAGCGAAGGCTTCGCCAAGGTACTTAGTCTACTGCACACGGGTGTGACGCAGGACCAACTCGAGGCGAGCAAGACGGATCTGCTCGCGCTCATCGGGTATTTCGATCTGGACGCAAACCGCGTGCTCGACCTGGTGCTCGACGCCTACGAGATGCATCCGCAGAACCACTGCTTCGCGGAGCTGCTGGGCGCGTTCAAGAGAGACAGCATCCCGCACGTCATCGGCTTCAAGTTCCAGTTCTACAAGCGCGAGAACGCAACCAGCGGCATCGTGACGCCGCGCTCACTGTACCGTCTCGCGGCGACGCTCATCGCGAAGAACCTGCTGGCTATGGACGCGCTGTTACCGCACCTCGCGCCGTCCAAGGAGGAGATTGTGAAGCTCCACATGGTGCGTGTCAAGAAGCTCGAAGAGGAAGCGCGGTCATTCGGGAAAGTGAACCTTGGCGGCAGCAAGGGCGACGACAAGATGGACGGCGAGAAGGCGCGGGCGGAGACTAGTGGTGCAGACGACCACAACCAGGTCTTTGGGTTGATCGTCGGGATGCTCGAGATCGGCTCGGAGAAGCAGGCGTTCGAGATGATCCAGTGGTTCCAGGAGCGCGGCGTGAACCCGCTGGCGTACAAGCCGCTCTCTGCGCAACTCTGTGCGTCCGTGCACTCGCTGGTCGAGCTGCTCTACGAGCCTCTGTCGCTCAAGAAGATGCAGCTCGTCGTTACCAGCAACAGCAGCAGCAGTGCGACTAAGAAGAAGGAGATTGCCAACAAAGCCAGTGACGACGACGACAAGAAGCCAAAGACGCTGGTGACGCCATTGACGACCCAGGACGAGCTCGTGGCGGTCGTATTCCCGATCCTCGAGATGCTCGGCGCGCAACTGCACCACGACGAGCTCCTGTTCACCAAGCTCCTTCGCATCATCGACCACTTGCTGGAGAGCGAGGCAAAGAAGAAGGCGACGGCGACTACTGCCATCACTATTGAGGAGGAGTTCGAAGGCAGCCTGATGGCGAAAGTGAAGGACCTGATCGTCAAGAGCTTCCTGCCGGCGATCACGTACCAGAGCTCGAACCCGAGTTCGGTCTTCCAGCTCTGGGATCTCATCAAGCTCTATCCGTTCGACCAGCGGTATCGCATGTACCAACAGTGGCAGGCGGCGTACGCGAGCAGCCCCGAGATGAAGCTCGTCGAGGCGCAGGTCGTGCAGAATACGCGCAAGGTCATGCGGCGCCTCACGGCCGACCGCGCCAAGCCCTCGGCGCGCTCGCTCACGCACTTTGCGCACTCGAACCCGCTCATCGTCTTCCGCACGATGCTGCACCAGATCCAGTCGTACGACAACCTGATCCAGCCGGTCGTCGAGTCGTTCAAGTTCATCACACCGCTCGGCATGGACGTGCTCTCGTTCGTACTCGTGAGCGAGCTGGCCAAGTCGCGCCAGTCGATGAAGTCGGATGGTACCAACATCTCGCTCTGGCTCGCGTCGCTCGCGAGCTTCTCCGGCAGCTTCTACCGCAAGTACCCGAACGTGGAGCTCGCCGGTCTGCTGCAGTACCTCATTCAGCGCCTGCAGAACTGGGAGTCAGTCGACCTCATCGTGCTCAGCGAGCTGCTCTCCAAGATGGGCTCCTGCATCAGCTTTGAAGACATCTCGCTCAGCCAGCTGGAGGCGCAGGCCGGCGGTCCGCACCTGTGGCACGAGCCCGCAGACCCGAAGCTCATGAACCGCCGCGCGATCCCGCGTTTGCGCGATGCGCTCGTGAAGCGCAACCTGGCGCTGCCGCTCTGCCTGCTCATCTGCCAAATGCGCAGCCGCATCGAGTACCAGGAGAGCTCGCCACTGACCCACCTGAAGCTGCTCGGCCGCGTCTACGACACGTGCCAGATGACGCTTAGTCAACTGCTGCAGTTCCTGAACGGCGTCGTGGACCCGCTCGTGTACACCAAGATGCTTCCGTCTGTCAGTGCGCTGGTGCAGGACTACCACATTCAGGCGGAGCTCGCGATGACGCTGTGTCGCCCAGCGATCCGCTTCGACGACCCCGTGCTGCGCAAGGCGCCTCGCAGCATCCACGCGACTGGAACAAGCAGCAGTAGTGCGGCCGAGAGCGGCGCCGAAACGCGTCGAAACTGGTTCATGAACGCCCCCGAGCTCATTGACGACATCAGCAGCGCGATCAAGAGCTCGGTGGCTGGCAGCGACCCGTTCGTGGGCATGACGAAGGACCTCTACGTCATGTTCTGGAGCCTGATCCTGTACGACATCCACGTACCGTTTCCACAGTACGAGTTCGAGATCCTGCGTCTGCGCAACTCGCTGAGCACCGCTGGCAACAGCGGCGGTGCGAATGGCGGTCCACTGACCGCGAGCGAGCGTAAGAAGCTCAAGGAGAAGACGTCGCAGATGATCGACAAGCTCACAAATGAGCAGAAGGACCAAGTGGCGCACCGCAAGCGTGTCTACGAGCGTCTGGAAGAGAAGAAGAAAGTGTTCTTTGCGCGCGAGGCCGCCGACAGCCGCACGGCCGTGCAGGAGCTGCTGCAGAAGTGTGTGATCCCGCGCGCGCTGCTCTCGCCGGAGGACGCACTCTTCTGCGCCAAGTTCATGGAGCGTGTGCACTACATCAACACGCCCGAGTTCAGCACGCTGCAGTATTACAACACGATCAACCTCAAGCTGCCGTCCATGGTGCTTTGTGTGACCGAGCGTGAGGCCGGCAACTTTGGCATCTTCCTCAAAGAGACGGTCACGCTGCTCTACCGCTGGTACCAGAGCGGCGCAACGTACGAGGAGGACGCGCTCCACGGCAAGAGCGGTTTCAGCGTCGATCTAAACGACCCGAAGAAGAAGCTGCCACACCGCCAGTACAAGCTCGTGTACGCCAAGTGGCACAAGTGGATGGCCAAGGTCTTCTCGACGACGCTCGCGAGCGAGGAGTACATGCCGATGCGCAACACGCTCATCATCCTCACCAAGCTCATCGACGTCTTTCCCGCGAGTAAGAGCACGGCCGAGAGCATGCTGGAGATCGTCGAGGTGCTCACGAAGGAGGACCGCGAGGACATCAAGATCATGGCCAAGCGCTACTTTGCGCTGCTCACGAAGCGCAAGTCGTCACTCGTGGAGGACAAGCTGCTCGCCGTGACTGTAGCCAAGAAGCCGGCGGCTATCAAGGAAGCCAAGGACACCGCTGTGGATGAGCCTTTGGATGACATGGACGGAGTTGAGGCTGCTGTTGCGACGCCAGTTGAGAGCGAGGAGCCTGTTGCTACTACTAGCAGCAGTAGCAACTCAGGAGCTAATGCTGGTGCCGAGTCGAGTCGTGAGAGAAGAGTTCCTCCCATTCGTGTACTCCGTCAGGACCTGGAAAGTGGCGAGATCAGCACTCCGCCACCTTCGACTCAGTCGAACTCATCTCGACGCAGCAGCGAGCGACCACCAGTGTCTAACGACAGCGCCAAGGGAGGAGACAATGCCAACAGCAGTCGGTCGTCCAACCAGCAGAGACTGAAGCGAAGAGACTCAGATCGCGGCATCGCTACTGCTGGTGGTACTCCAGAGGAGAACAGCAGCCACAACAACAGCAGTAGACGTGGCGATGAGAAGCGTGGACGTCGTGAGATCCGTGAGGGACGTGATGCGCGTGAGGCATCGCCAGGCAAACCGCCAGTCGGTCCATCGTCGTCCTCCAATAACAGTCGTAGTGGCAACGCTGCTGGTGCTCCAGCGGATGTGCCAGTGGTCTCAGGCCACAAGCGCGACCGGTCGAGAGAGCGCCGCAGCCGATCTCCTGAAGGTCGCGGTCGAGGAAATGGTCGCGACCGAGGAGAGCGTGGTGGAGTGAGCGAGAGGGATGGGAGCAGCAGTCGGGGAGAGCGAGACGCGCCTAAAGACAGCAGCATCGGCAACAACAGCAACAGTGAGCAACTGTCAAGCGGTGAGAGTCGCAAGCGCCAGCGCGTGGACCCGTCCGCCGCGGAAGCTGCGCTGCGTCGCCAACTGACCGAGAAGAAGGGCCAGGATCAGCACCGTGACTCGCGCGACCGCCAGGACGGCAGCCAGAGCAAGTCCGAGTCGGCCTCGCGAGGCAGTGGTGGCAACGGCGATGGCGTTCCTCCTCGTAGCGGTGGCGAAGGTGCACCTACTCGCGGCGAAGTGGACCGATCCGAGAGACAGCAGCAGCCACCGCCTGCGAGCGCTGGCACGACGCGCAAGATCGTGTCGCTCGTGTCGTCGTCTCGCAAGCGCGAGCAGCCGAGTCAGGACGAGGATGACCACCGCAGTTCAGCTCAGGTGCAACCAGCGCCAGTCGCGGGTGAGGAAGGCGACCGCTTGAATGACGAGAGACGCCGAAGAGACTCTGGTCGTGGTGGTGGCGGCCACGGAAGGCGTGAAGGCGGCGGTGGAGGCGATGGCGGCGGTGAGCAGAAGCGTGGCTCGCAGGACGAGAAGAAGAAATCGCGGGGCCACGGCCGCAAGAACAACGGCGACGGTGGCGGTGGACAACCCCAGCAGCAGCGTGACCAAGGGTGAGTTGTTTCTGCTTGACACATGCGTCGTTTGTACTTTATGTACTGATCGATTTCCACTTTTTGCTCATGTCTAACAGCAACCGAGTCGGTGGCGGCAACGAGCGCCGTGGCGGCAGCGGAGGCGGCCAAGCACGCGGCGGAGACGGAGGCGGACGCGGCAACGACGACCGTGGCAACCAGGCAAACAACGGAGGTGGAGGCAATGGTGGCGGCGGTCGACGTCGCGACGAACGACGTGGCGGTGGTCGTCGGTAGACGCTCAGACCCTCACCAGTATTCTCTCGTGTAGCGCAGCCAGTCAACTAGTTACTTAGCTATACTTCCTCTCTTTTCCTCAACAGTACACTGCATCAAGACGCTCACTCACAGAGAGAGAGTGAGACTGTGAATCTGTTGTCTTCAAGTCACCATTTTCCATTTTGATCTCTTCGTAACTCTGTCCTTTCTCTTGTTCATCAACATGAGCTCCTCACAATTGCTGAGCCAATAAGTTTGCCAAATCAAGACGAGCAAATTGGCTGAGAGCAATGGCGAGACGGCTCGCGCTCGTGTTCCCCGGACAGGGCTCGCAGCGCGTGGGTATGGCCAGAGACCTGCTGGAGAATTGGCCGCGCATCACCCGAGATACGCTAGAGGAGGCCAGCGAGGCCGCGCGCGTGAACTTGCAGACGCTGCTGGTGGACGGACCGCAAGACAGGCTCACGCAGACAGCGGTCGCGCAGCCGGCCATCCTCTCGCTCTCGGTGGCCGTGCTGCGCGTGCTGCAGCAGGAGGCAGGCTTTCATGTGAGAGAGCGCAGTGCGTTCGTGCTGGGCCACTCGCTCGGCGAGTACTCGGCGCTGGTCGCGGCCAACGCGCTCTCGTTCGCCGACGCTGTCAAGCTCGTGGTGCGTGCGTGACGACATGACTTGATCAGGTTGAGGTATCTATGCATTGGCATAACCTTGTATGTGCGTGTGGCTATGCCAGCGCTTCCGTGGTGAAGCGATGCAGACAGCCGTGCCGCAGGGCATGGGCGCCATGGCGGCGCTCATGCCCGTGAGCGCGCGCGACGCTGAGGAGATCTGCCGTCTGGCTGCGCAGCAGACGCAGCGTGTGTGCCAAGTGGCCAACTATAACTCGAGTAAACAGGTGCGTGTGTGGCTGCTACAACTGCTTAACCATAGAAAGCTAAACGCTTATTACCGGTTGATAACCCATGACGCTCGCCCGCAGATCGTGATCAGTGGCGACGCGCAGGCCGTTGACGCGGCCATCCAGATCGCCAAGACTGAGAAGAAAGTGCGCCGCGCCGTACTGCTGGACGTCAGCGCGCCGTTCCACTGCACGCTCATGGAGCCCGCGGCTCTGAAACTTAATGAGTTCCTCACTTTAGAGACTTCAGTATCACTGCGTGCGCCTGACATGCCTGTGGTCTGGAACGTTGAGGCGAGCGCGAGTGAGAAGAGCTCTTCGGAGATCATTGCGAACCTGACGAAGCAGGTGACAAGCCCCGTGATGTGGAGCCAGTCGGTGGACTTCTGTCTGGAGAACGGTGTGGACGAGTTCCTCGAGATCGGCTTTGGGGGCGTGCTCACGGGAGTCATCAAGCAGCACGCACCCAAGGCGAACGCCAGGTACGATTTTCTTTGGTGTTGTCCCCGCCATGATACTTTGAAAACGGTCCTTCACCTCACCTGAATTACCGATGTGTGATGTGTTCTTTGTGTGTATCGCTTGAACAGGAGCTGCGGCACGACTGAACAGATCAAGGCGATCCTGGACGAGACGAGATCCTAAGAGCAGATTAGCGTATCAACTCGTTTGCAATAGAAGAGAAACCGCCAGGCTTTGCTGCGAGCTGCGAGGTCTCCATTTGACACGTTTTCTTTCATTCTTGCTGCTTCATTCTGTGAAGTTAGGCTCAGGACTCCTTCCACTTGGCAATGCGTTGGAATGACGTTCACCAGCTTCGCACCTCTCTTCATTTGTCTGCTTTGTCCTGCCCACGAGGGCCAGCCATACAACAGCGCAGTACTCCGTCTCTTCTCTCCGTTTCATTATATTTCCTCTACGCGAGCGTTGGTCGTTCGCCGATCTCCGACTACACATCAAGAGGCAAACATCTAGCTTGTGAGCAAAATAGAAACAGAGCTATACACAGAGGAAAACAATGAACAGAGCGTACCTTTTCGTATGTGTATCGGGACGAGGTGGGGCCGCTCACGCGCTTGACGACCTCGAACTGCTCGTTGCCGTTGCGGAGCGCGTACGCCTCGTTTCTAATGTAAGAGAGCAGCCATGCACACTCCATATAAGTACGTTTTTCACACAATAACACGCATATACAAAGAGGGTAGCGAATGGTGGCGTCACGCACCTGGCGAACACTTCCGAGTCAGTCTCCGGGACGTTCGTGAGGCCGAGGTAGAGCATCAATGGCGCGCCGATGAACGCCACGTACGTGGAGTACTCCCAGCCCTTGTTCTCCCACACGTGCGTGCCCTGAAATACACACCCAAGATGTTATACATAAGCTCTGCTACTCAGTCTTCTTCCCCTTTACGAGTGTGTTCTTGTGTGTGTCTTTGAACACATCAGAGCCCACTAGAAAGCGCGCAAGACGTACGTTGTTGGTGAGCATAGCCGTCTCTGGCATGTGCACATGGGCCTTGTGGCCGCCCGAGCCCATCTGGCGCGCGCCGCGGGCGCTCAGCGCAGTGCGGAGGGAACGCGTCAACACCTGCATCCTGCTTTCCGACGGTCTGCTCTTTTGCTTTGCTCGAAGCGGCTGCCCCACGAATTGAGGGAGTGGTGGCATTATTGGTGTGGACCACCACATAGGAGAGGCGACATCATGTTATGTATGAATCTCTACTGTAGAAGGAGGATTGACCTTTTACCACGCACAATTTGAATAAATGGATGTATTGTCTAATTAAACTACACTTGGCGTATTCCTCTTATATAAGGTAGCTGTATTTTAGTAAAAAAAATTATAATATAAAAAGGTTTCTGGAACCTACAAACCTTATTTCACTTGCTTTTTGGATTACATGCGAAATAGAACGGTATACAATTCATTTGCTGTCAAACTGATTCAGTCATGCACCCTTTCGATGGCAGGCTCAATGGCGCCATGCAGCACATGCACGCACGCCTTCCCTCCTAATGCGTGCCGTACGTGGCGAGTGCAAGCTTCTCTGCAAAGTGGATCTCCGAGAACTGCAGCGTTGACACCGGGTGCACGCTCGCGAGCAGCTCGCTCGTGGCCACCGCTGCTCTCTGCTGCTGCTGGTGATGGTACTGCAATGGGTGGTCGATCACGCCGCGACTCTCGGCGCCTGCGTACGCAATCACACCGACGTTGGCACCGCCATTGCCCTGTGAGGTGCCAGGGTTCACTCTCGGCCGCGCACGCGAGTACTCTGCGATCTGCAGCAGCGGCCTCGCGATCCCAGGCAGCAGCGGCAGCAGCTGCTGGAAGTGCTCCTGCGCGCGCGAGTGGATGAAGAGCTACGTGTGGTTGGCATTGCTGCATTAGTGCCGGCCACACATACAATTGATTCCATCCACATGGATGGCTATTAGAAAGACGCACCTGGCAGGCGACGACCGTGAGCAGCTCGTTCTTCATGTCCGAGCCGCGACGTCCCTCGATGGCATTGAGCTCCACGTTGATGTCGTTCGTGAGCACGACGAGACCCATCTCGGCCGCCTGCTGCCGCTGCTGCATGCGCTCATAGTCGGGCGAGCCCTTCTTCTGCGTCTCGGCCGAGCGGCGCACCGAGTCGTAGTCAATAAGCTACAGGGCACACATAAAGTCAGTGACTCAATCATGCAGTATATAGACGAATAGCTCATGTGATGAGAACGCACGCGCTGTCGGAGCCCCTGGATCTGCTTCTGCAGCCCTGCGTTGTTCTTCCGGAGCTCCTGGATCGACTTGGAAACGCACTCGAGCTGCATGTCGCGCGCGCTGCCGTAGACATTCGCCTGCAGCGACTGGTGGATCTCTTCGAGGCGCAGTGCGCTCTGTGCCAGCGACCTGTTCATCCAGTTCATGACTGTCAGCCGAGCAATACGCATCATGTGTACAGAGCTATTAGCGAGACACGTACTTGGCGTTCCCATAGTCCTCTTCCTCCTGTGGGTCTATTGGACGCATACACACTGTTAGCAACGCCCGGGATGTCGATCCCAATGAATGGTGATGGCGTGATTGCTACTGTACACGCACAGTCCTGCAGCTGGGTCTCGAAGAACTCGGAGAACGAGTGCATGAGGTTGGTCGACGCCTGCGCGTACACTTGCGACGCTTCCGAGTACTGCGACATGGCCTTCGTGAGCTTCTCGAGGCTCTCATTGTAGCGGTTGAACCTTTCAGCAACAGCCATGCGGGCGTGAGTGGGTCTCTAGTATCTTACTCAGGTATAACGATCAACAGCAAGAGACCAGTGAACTACTCCACCTTTGCGTGCGGAAGTCCAGCACGGGGTCAATAGAGCCTTCGCCGCCAGCGCCGATCGTGCGCACGAACTCATCTTTGAGCCTAAAGACAGCGAGCGTCCATTCGACTGTTACAAGCAAGCCTCTCACTTGTTGTAGGCGACCTGAAGAAGACTCAGGAGAACGAACCTACGCGAGCCATCCTTCATGTTCTTGATCTGCTCGCAACACACAAAGCACAGCAAAGCTCACCACTCAGAAGCAGCATCATAGCAACAGCCTCTCAGCCCTCTTCTCTCACCCACGACGCCATGGTCTCTCGCGTTCTCTCTCGTGTCTCTTTCGCGTGAGTCCTGCGTTGCAAAAGCGCTTCTCTCCGTGACGACGGATCACAAAACGCCGCCACTCTCGACTCAGTCTCTTGGCAGCGTCTGAGTCTCTCACACGTCACATATTTATCCAATGGCGAGATCTCAAGTTGAAGTGACCAGGTCACTTCACTACTCACTTGCATCTACAAATTCTCTTGCCATGGCACCACGACGCACATCAACAACGCCATAATACCAACGAGATGCGCGTGTCAGTGCGCCTTCTGTGGCAATGCTCAGTCTCCAAGTTGCTTCGGCCAGCGTACCAGAGAGACACACAGTTTGACGCATCGACAACCATGCACTCAGTCCCTAGCGCCACTGCTTTAGTGGCGATTGCACTGGCGATCTCCACTCATAGTACCAACGCGTATCCTCGCTTTGTCTCGCGCGTGCCCAATGCCGACGCAATCGCGGGAGTCAACGCACTCGGCCATCGCAACCCAGCAGGCGGTGGCGCTCTGAACGTCTTTGGTGAAGCCTTCCGAGCGTACAACACGCAGTGGACAGCTGCACTCTGCCACGCAGACTCGGACGGCGATGGCGCCACGAACGGCGAAGAGCTGGGCGATCCGTGCTGCAAGTGGACGGAGGCGTCCACCGATAAGAGTCAGCTCGGGTCGCAGGTATCGCACCCGGGTGTCGCCAACTCGTGGACGCCCAAGCAGCTCGAGGCGATGAAATGCAAGGAAGACTTCACTCCAGAGACGACGACTGCGGGCGCCGCCGTCTCTGCTGCTGAGACCACCACAGCTCCGTCGGCAGCTGTAACACCACAAGAGCTTCCTCTCAACGCCACAGTCGGCGTTGACAGCTCGGCTTCAACTGCTGGCAGTGGCGGCAATGACGAGCTGCCGTCGACGATCGACCCGAACGGACTGAGAGAGACGCCGCCGTCGCTCGTACCGGAAACGCCAACGCCGACCTCCAAGCCAAAGGCGAAGGCAGCGACGCCAACGCCAACGCCAGCTACAAGCGGTAGCAGCAGTGGTGCTGACCAGCACGTCGCTCTTGGGATTGCTGTTGCTACTGCTCTTGCTGCTGGCATGGCATTGTAGGAGAGAGCAGAGCTTCACTGTTGTTGTTGTGATTGATAACGTGCCGTTAATGCATCGATAAGACAAGCCAGTAAATGGAGTTGTTCCCATTGTTTCGAGTCATCAGAACACCTGTCTTCACTCTTTCCCTTAGAGATCGTCGCGCAACGTCGTGAGGTTCTTGTCCGCGATGTACGCCGAGAGCCCCGCGACGAGTTGCTGCACGCCGATGCGGAGCTTCACAGTCTCGGCGCCGCCTCCGAGCCAGATGAACGACGGCTCCAGCGCCGCGACTTCGCCCGACACGACCACCTGCGCATGATGGTGACACACAGCACAACCTTAGTATCAAGACTCTGACAGCAGCGCGTGGGTTAATACGTACTGGGATCGGCGCCTTCATACCGAACGGAGCCACGCCGTTGTGCTGAAAGCCCGTGAGCTCCTCCGAGACGTTGCCAGGCGCGTGCTGGAAGTTGAAATGCTTGCGTCCAGGACGCTCGGCCTCAGGGATCAGGTTGCGCACGAAGCGCATGAGCTGCTCGGCGTTGAGCTTGGAGTTGTACTGGAGGATCACACAGTAGAATCTGCTGTTGCGAGGGTCCTCAATGCCCACATTCGTGCACGCCGTGTTCTCGACGATGATGCTTTTGCAGAGGTGCGGTACTTGGCATCCGAGGAACGCACTGCGAGCCAATTTATTAACAATCAGAAAACCATCGAATAGGATCACAATACACCACAGCAGCCAGACACGCACGCTCTCTGCGACAGTGACCACGAGTAGTAGCTGTCTGGTGCGGTCTTGAGGTACGCGCTCGAGAGCTTCGCCTCGCACAGGTGCTGCTGGACGCGCGCGACGCTCTGCAGGTCCGACACCTGGCGCTCGAGCTTCGCCAGACGCGCCTGCGCCTCCACCAGTTTCGCTGCGACGCTCTCCGCAGTGGCCTGTCAAATGCCATTTGCACAACAAGCAAACGAACGGTATCGTGGTGAGTAGCACACGTATACAGTCGTAGAGGCAGCGACGCAGAGAGAGCGCGCACGCACCATTCTCGTCGCTCACTCCACTCGCGTCGTCACGCTTTTGGAGCTGGCGAACCTTGTGGCAGGTTTGTGCGGTGTGGGCCACACCAGAAAATATCTTTCAAATACGATCATTTTGTCATATCATATTTGATAGGTTATCAAACTGTACCCACTCTATGTGTGTACCCATCCGAGCGTAACCTGACATGGCTACACTTTTCAGACACCTACCTATTCCAAGCGTGGCAGGCAAAGCTCATCCGCATCATAAATAGCTATCCAGGCGATCTATTCTTCAAGCGCAAGTTCTCGCCTCACGACTCGCTGCTGTCGGCGCCAGCGTGTCGCTAGGAGAGCAAGACAGACTCTCGTGTGCAGCAAGAGACCCCCCACGCGCGCTCTCTTCAAGCATGACGGGCAAATTCGCTGCCGGCCGCGGAGCAAAATGCTCCGATACGCAGTCCACACTCTCCATGTGCGTACCGTTTGTCTGCTTCTGATGTGTGCGCCAGTCAAGGAGCTCTCACTAACTCGTACTCAATGTCTGCGTCAATCGTAGGGGCTCGGTGCGAACGGTGGACCGCGAGAAGCTGCGCGGCAAGGCGCGGCAGTTCCAGATGAAGGAGAACCTGCGGCTCGCCATGTGCGCGCGCCTGCAGCAGCAGCTCAAGAAGTCCCCGAAGGTGGCGGAGGAGCTCGCCTCCGAGGTGCTCAAGGTCCTCCAGCAGCGCAATCTGCCGCCAGATCTGTCCAACGACGCGCTCACAGCCATCGTCCAGGAGCTCAGTGTGCGGCGCAATGAGCAGCTCGCGCTCGCAGCCGCCGTGACCAAGGGGTCTTCTGGTCCAGAAGAGAACTATAACGACATGGTAGCCATAAACAAAGACAGACAGTTGGGCCGCAGGTCCTCTGGAAGTAAAGACCGGTCTGCCCGCAGTGGCGACAAGCAGCAGCGCAAACCGTCGAGAGGGCGTGCGAGCTCAGGATTCCAGGTCAATGAACAAAACTCCTCTCGTACAGGTGGTGACAGCGTGGATGAAGACGTGTACCTGACCCAATCCCAGCTGCAGCAGCTGAGCACGGGTTTCCGTCTACCGCCGCGCGTGTCGCCCAAGAAGGAGAAGAACAACGGTATCTGGGAGGAGATCGTCAAGTTCTCGTCGGTGGAAGAGCAGCTCGAGGCGAAGCACAAGGCGGACATCAAGCTCCGGCAGCGCGCCGAACTCGCCGAGCGTCTGAGCGCGCAGGTGAACCAGAAGCAGGCTAAGTCGGCCATCGAGCGCGAGGCGAGCGAGAAATTCCACCGCGACAACATGCAGCGCCTGAGCGAGCTTGAGGACGACGAGCGGCGCAACGAGCAGCTCCGACTCGAGAAGGCCAAGCAGCTCATCCAGATCCAGAACGACCAGCGGCTCGCCAAGATGAAACAGCACGAGCGCGAGCTGCAGATCAAGAAAGCCCAGGAGACCAAGATGGCCGAGCTGCTGCGGAAGCAGAAGGAGGACGACAAACTCAAGGAGCTGGCGCGCCGCGAGCGCGAGCAGGAGCGGCTGCGGCTCGTGTCGCTCGAGAACCAGGCGCAGCTCGAGAAGAAGCGCCAGGAGAAGGAGAAGGAGCGCGAGCTCGAAATGAAGCTCGCGAGCGACTACGTGAAAATGGAGGACGCCAAGGAGGCTGCGCGCAAGAAGCAGTTCGAGGACATGGCCAACAACATCAAGGCGAAGATGAAGTTCTTCGACGACACGGCCAAGGCCGGCATGGACGCAAAGGCGCGCGAGGAGGAGGAGCGCATCGCGCGCTTCCAGGACGAGTACCTCAAGCAGCAGACCGAGATCGAGTGCAAGAAGAAGGCGGACGCCGAGGCCAAGAACCGCGCGCAGCAGGAGTTCCTCAAGCAGCAAATGCAGGAGAAGCGCGTGCGCGACGACGCTGCCAAGCGCGAGCTCAGCAAGCAGGCCGAGCTCTGGAAGGCCGAGCGCATGGAGGCCGAGCGGAGGGAACGCGTGGCGAACCAGCAGCGCGTCATGCGCGACGGGACGCAACAGGAGATCCTGCGGCAGCAGATGCGCGACAAGGAGCAGCGGGCGCTCGAGGCCGACCAGACGGCGCTCGAGGTGCAGCTCAACACGAGCATCCTCGACAAGATCCACAAGCAGACGGGCAACGCGCAGGCCAACGGCGCCGTCGTGGTCTCCGAGACGCAGAACCGCTCGCGAGAGGTACGATATCTGCTGCTGCTAAATCTTATTGGTCACTGTCTGTTTGTTGGTGGCTCATGGTCTCTGTGATTTGCTTGGTCTTCTCATGAGCAGCTCCAGGAGAAGGAACAGGCGTTCCTACAGCAGCGTCCGCCTCGCAATGGCAAGTTCTAAGGAAGACAGAGACAACCATTAACGATATTAAACAGCATTCACACAACGAGATCGCAGTGCGCAAACATCCAATGCATTTTCTTTCCATCCATCCACAAAGAGAAGATGGTGGTCGAGAAGGCGTCACGTGAAGAGGGATGACATTATGGAAATCCCAGCAGCCAGCACGCCGGCCAACCATTTACCACTCGCTCTCCGTTTCACACGCCTTCTTCTCCAATACATCCGCACTCACTCTCTCTCATGCTCGCTCTGGCCACTCACTGGACGGAAATCGTGGCTGTTGATGAAGACCTCACGACAGCAGCACGCGACCCGACCGTGGCCCTTTGCTCTGTCCTGTCTATTTGCTACGCGCCAGCTCGTCCACGAAGCTGCCGTACTGCTCGACGGCCTGCTTCCGACTCGCGCTCGTGTCGCTCTTGAGCTCGAGCCACTTGGAGAACGCCGTGGGCATCACAGCGCCCTCCTTCTTCAAGTGCTTGAGCAGCTGCTTAGTCTCGTCGCTGTCCGTTCTTGTCTGGAAGATGCCCGACACGAGGCGCGCCTGGGTCTCCACGTCGCCGCAGAAGCCCGTGAGCAGCATGCAGCGCTCGGACGACGGCAACTCGCCCTTCTTGTAGTGGTCCAGGATGAACAGGCACGTGTGGGTCGCAAACACGCTGTCCGTGCGCAACGCCAGCGGGATGTTCTTCTCGATCCAGTTCACCACTTCTTCGTACGACTCCGTGTTGTTCGCGAGCTCCACGAGTCCAAACGCAGGCTCGAGCGGCAGCACGTCGCCAATGTCGAACTTGGCGATCCACTTCTGAATGCTCTTGGCGTCGCGGTCGTGGGAAGCAAAGAGGCTCTGAAGCATCGAGTACGTCGAGCGCACCTCGTTCTTGGCCTTCTCGAGGTCGATCTGCTTGAGCAACTTGAGCGAGTGGCCGGTAGCTGCAGCCAGGAAGCCGCCCTGCACCACCTCTTCAAAGATCTCGGCGTCCAGCTGCTTGCCGCAGCCGCACACAAGCCAGTCAAAGGACACGCCCGTGGTCGCCGACTCCTTCATGAAGCGCACGACGATGTCCGCGACGTGCTCGTGGAGCTTGGGCACGTCGCACCAGAGGTCAACGCCTACTTCGATCATCTTCTCAATGCCGAAGCGAATGCTAGCGTATGGCAGCGACTTCTTCTCCAGCACGAGCTTCTCCAGCATGGCAAACATGCCATCGCGCACGTTGTTCTTCGCCTCGATCGCACTCTGCAAAATCTCCTTCGCAAACATGTGCGGCACTTCCGGGTGGTCCTTGAACTCCTTCATGAGCTCCGCCAGGCACGCGTCGGCCTCGTTAATGTCCACGATCGACACGTACTCTTCGGCAGTGGACTTGGCGCGTTTCGCGATCTTCTCCTGCGCGGCCTCGGAAAGCGGCTCGGGCTTGAACGCTTCTTCCTTCTTGGCCGACTGCGACTTGGCGTTGCTGCTCTCTGGAGCCGCTTGGTTGCGGCTACGCGAAGAGAAGCTCGCTGGGGCGCCACCAGTTCCGCTCGTTGAAGCTCCACCGCGGCTGCTGCGAGGCGCAGCGCCGAATGAAGCTGGGCGGCCCTGCGGCCCCGTCTTGATCGAGTCGTCACGCTGGATGTTGCGTGCGCCGCGGTCAATCGGCAGTGGCATCTTGTTGCTGCCGCTGCTGCGGCTGTTCATCGACTGCGACGAGTACACTGGCGCCATGGTCGAGCGGCCTTGCGACGAAAAGTTGTCGCGTGACGAGTTCGATCGGCGGTTGTCCATTCGGAACGAGTCCGGGCGATCGCCTCGGCCGCCGCCACCAGACGGAGCGCTGACTGGCGGCTTCGCCAGCTCACGCTCGGCTTCTTTTCTGATCTCCGTTAGCGTCTTCGTCTTGAGCTCCTTTCGTCGTGGCTCCCAGCGGTTCGAGCGCAAGTCGATCACGTCCTTAATCATGAAGTTGATACGCGAGCAGAGACGCTTGTCCTTCAGAAGCACCTTCTCGAGGTACTGGAAGTAGCTGTTCATCGCACCCTGGCCTGCGTTCTTCTTGTCCAAGTCCTTGCCCATAGTGCTCAGCAGCTTGCAGAGCGACTCGAGGTTCTCCTCGTCGGGGGCGTCGCCCGGGTGTACCGCCGCGAGCACCGAGTCCTTCACGTGCACGCCCATGAGCTTCATGATGCACTCGTGCATGATGCGCTCCTGGAGCATGCCCTTGCGGTAGAGCTCGCCGATGAAGCGGATGTTGCCAAGCATGCGGCGCTTCATGAGCATGCGCTTCTCCTGGTACTCGGCCTCCATCTCGGGCGTCACCTTGTCTTCCCGCTTGTTCTTCTTGTACGTCTCCTCCAGCTCTTCGTAGATGTTGTCTTTCTCGAACTCCTCCTGGCACGCGTTCAGCAGGATGCGCTTGAACGAACAGGCCTTGATCGCCGTGCGGTTGGCGTGGTCGAAGCTCTCGAACGGACCGTTCAGTGGCTGCTCGTCGCCTAGGTCTTCCAGCAGCTGGCCCGACCAGTAGTACTGCTTTGGCTGTCCGTCCTGCTCCTCCGCTGTCCAGATCTTGATAAACTTCTGGTTCTGAATGCGCACTTCGCTGAGCTTCAAGTTCGCAGGCGCCTGCAAGGGCTCAAACTCGTCGCTCTTCGCAGACTCCAGCGACTCGCTGAGCGAGCTGAAGGGGCCGACGACCTCCGTGTCGGCCTCCGCCATAGTCGTCCAGTAGAACGTGTTGTCGTCGTCGTTCTGCACGATCTGCAAGAACGACCAGACCTTCCAGTTCAGCTCCAGGTGCACGCACAGATCGGCGTACATATCGCAGAAGTGCGGCTCGCCGAGCGCCTTGTCGAAGATAATCGTGATCACGCTCTGCAGCATCTCCAGGCTCTCCATCTCGATGTCTGTGAGCTGCAAGGCCAGGCGGTCGAACTTCTCGCGCGTCATCTTGTTCATGATGCTGTACACCTTCTTCTTCGCGGCTTCGAGTCCCGAAGTCGCCTTCACGGGGATCCAGCGGTTGTCAGAGCGGTCGAGTGGCTTCACTGGTCCGTCAAACAGCGGTTCGGGCGTCTGGCCACGGCCACCGCGGCCGCCTCGGCCACCGCCACCACGCTCTCCTCGTCCGCGCTTTGGCAGGTCCTGCGAGCGCGCCCATTGGTTACCACCGCCTCCGTTTGAGCCTCGCGAGCTCTGACGCGTCAGTGTCGCGCCGCCAGCCTGCTTCTCGCTGCGTTCCCAGTTCGAAGCGCCGCCACCACCACCGCCGCGTCCACCGCGGGAGCTGCCGCGCGATGGGCCGTCGTTCACGACCTCCATGGTCGGCCACTTGGAATCCGGACCCGCCACGGCTTCCGGCAGCTCAGTGTACGATTCGCGGAAACTGAAGAGGAACTCGACGCTGTAGGTCGTCTTGCCCGACGTCTTGGACGCCGCCACGCTCACTTCCTTCACGCTCTCAGTAACCACAGGCTTCTCTGGCGCCGCCTGCTGTGGCTGTTGCACCTTGATCTCCTCCTTCACTGCCTGCTTGGTAGGCGACGGCGCGCTCTCCTGCTTCACTGGCGCCTTCTTCTTTGGAGAAACGTCAGCCTTCGCAACCTTCTTCGGGCTCGCGGGCTGCTGCTGTGCGACAACAGCAGGCTCCTTCTTGGCCGTCGCCTTTGGTGACGCAACCGCAGGAGCGGCGGCGGCCGCAGTGGCAGCAGGCACTGCACCGTTCTTGGCCGGCTTCACGGCGCTCTTCGGCGCTGGCTTGCTCTCCACAGCCGCAGGCTTGGCCTCCGCATTCTTGGCAGGCGCTTCGACTGGCGCAACTGCAGCAGGCTCCTTTGGCGTCACTGTCTTCTCCGCCAGTGGTGCCTTCTTCTGCGGGGACTTGACTGGAGACTTTGGTGTTCCGTTCTGCTTCGCATCCTTCTTTGGGCTCAATGGCGACGGCGCACTCGCAGTCGCAGTCTTGGCTGGGGCCGCAGCAGCAGCCTTGGAAGCCGCAGGGGCGACCTCCACCTTGGCTTTCTCTGACGCAGCTGCTGCTGGCGCCGGCTGCTCGTCTGCGTCGTCGCTCTTCTTGCCGCCCACGACAATGGGCTTGCCGGTCTTCGGGTCGACGATCAGCAGCACCTTCTTCTCGCGCTTTGGCGGCGGCTGGTGCTGCGGCTGCTGCTGGTGCATCTGCATCGGCATGCCGCCCGGAATGCCCATGTTCACGTTTTGCATCGGGAGGTACTGCATCGGCGCCGGCATGTACATGTTCACGCCCGGCTGGCCGCCCATCATGTACGCAGGCGGCATCTGCTGCACGTGCGGGTAGTACGCCTGCGGGTGCTGCTGTGGGATCGCGCCACGCGGGACGTACTGCTGCTGGCCATGGGGTGCGCTACGCGGTGGCCCTCGCATTCGCTGCTGGTACGGCTGCGGGTAGCCGCCTCCACTCTGTGGAGCAGGAGGACCGCGCATCGGCTGCTGCTGCGGAGACGCCTGGTGGTTGGGCGCTCCTTGTGGGATGCCAGCTCCTGGAACGAACACGGGTCCGTTGTATGGGCGAGCGTGCTATTGACAGACAGATACATTGGGCAGGTAAGTACGTTGTTATGAAAGCATAATGAGTGCCACGGATAGATCTGCTACGAACCTGCTTGTATGGGTTGTGCGGAATCGCGTCACCATTCTCTGGAGGTGGCAACTGCAGTGATACATACAAGAGCAGGTGAATTCATACATAATGCATAAAGGAGAGAGAAAGACGGGGGAGAAAGTGTACCTGTGCGGGGTCTTGGATCTCGTGCTGCTGCTGTGCTGCGACCGCAGGGGGGGCGCCGCCCTTGGGTCTGTATTCTAGTCATTCGCATCCGAGTTCACCACACAAGCGCATTAACATCCCACTCTATCCACACCAAACACAATCAACAAGATCTTTTGCTCACCTTGGTGCTGGTGGTGCTGGTAGTGGCCGCGCGGTCCGCCCCCTCCCTGGTAATGCTGGTGGTGATGATGCTGGTGGTACTGCTGCTGCTGCGGGTGGTAGTGCGGCGGCATCTGTTGCTGTTGTTGTTGCTGCTGCTGGAGGTACTGGGGCTGGAAGCCGGGCGCGTTGACATTGTAGCCGCTCGCGTACGCCGGGCGCGCTGGCTGGGCGGGGGTGCTGGTGGTGCTGGTGCTGGTGGTGCTGTGGTGGGGCTTCATGTTTCCATCAATCTCTGACGCCGACCCTCTCACTCTCTTACGAATAAATCTGCTTCCCCTGTCTGCTACTACAGAAGAAACGCTGAACGAACGCTCGACCTGCCGCTGCGCTACTGTGCTGCGTTGCTGGGAGCTTTTTCGTTTCTCTCGTGAGCGTGAAGGGAGCGCAGGCGCGCCGCCACACCCCACACCCCGCGTGGATCCTTAATTTATGTGGCGCACATAATTTGACACACGTATCTTTTGGGTTGTGAAAAAGATATTTTTGGTGTACACGTGCTGTTCACACTAAAATGGGAAACTGAGTCTTATAAAACGGTGAAAGTTGTGTGAGCCACATTAAACTACAAAGTTGAATCCGTCAAAACGAGGACAGCGGAATTTTAGTTGTGAGAGAACATGCGAAAAAACGCCCATCTTCCAGATGCGCGAGATGGTTGGCTACGACGCGTCTGTCACATGGCTGCTTCAGTCTCTTCTCTTCGTTGCGGCGAGGAACGCGGCGGCGATCTGCGCGTTCGCGCCGTCCTCGTCTTGCGTTGCCGGCGGCGACTGGAGGCTCAGGGCCGCCAAGAGCTGTTCATGCATGCAAGCGTTTGTAAGAAAGGCGCAATACTAATAATGTTAGTACAGCGCGCAGTTCATCACGAGCTCAAGAGAACGCACCTCTTCTTCAGGGACGACCACGGGCGCAAACTCCTCCGAGTCGAGTGGCGACAGGTCTAAGCGGAAGCGCGCGTGCACCACGTGCTTCAGCTGCAGCGCATGGCGGCGTAGCTACGTTTTCACACAACGAATCAGCAGGTGTTGAAGTTCGGAATCAGGTCCACACACGTTACCACAGCCAGTATTATGTCATGGGAACAGAGAATGACGCCACTGCTCTCGGTCTAATGACGCACCTGTTGCGGCGCGTCGATATCATCGAGCAGCTCGAATAAGGAAACCAGACACGGCCGCAAAAAATTCTCGCTCGTCGTCTCGTCATCGAAAAAATCGTCGGGGATCTACGGAAAGAAAATGGACAGAACAACACGTCACTCATGGATGGACACTCTCGCAATGCGACGACGATGACGCCTATGACTAGCCTACCTGCTCCAGATGCGTGCGAAAGAGCTTGAGGAACGCCGTGAAGAGCGGCAGCTGCGAGTGCAGCGCGTGGTCGCAGGAGCTCAGCATCACGATAAACTGACCACAGCAAGAGGACGCTGCGGTTACAAAGGAAACGCACACTAAGAACCAACAGCGATGTGGACAAACGAGACGCACCTGTTTCCACTGCTCAAGCGCCGCTAGCGATGAGAGTTGCAGAAACACGATGAACGCGAGCTGGAACTCGCCCAAAAGCTCCTGCCAGCGGCCGTCGAACTCGTGAGCGAGCAGCTCTTCCAACATAGCGCTGCACACATTGACACCACAACACTATTAGCAACAACGTCAACCTTGGATAGGAATACCAAGCAACAATGATAGACGGACGCACCTCCGGTCGAAATAGTACTGCGTGCGCTCACTGGCAGATGCTAATGCGGCGCTGTTCTGCTTGCGCTTCTGCAGCAGCGGCGTGAAGTGCACTGTGCGCGGGAGATCTGGGAAGAATGGCGTCACGCCACTGGCAGCGGCCTCCGTCTGCGCTGCGTCCGAGAGCACGTCCGAGTCGCCGGGCAGGATCAACGCGCCGAGTTCAACGCCGCCTCGCTGCAGATAAACGACACAACGTGTAGAGCTCACAGTCAGCTTACAACACATGCGCGGGTGTGTGCCTTGCACTAGCGAGAGCGTGGCGTACCTGTAGCACCGACGCGGAGATGTATTTGGTCAGGCGCGTCCAGACCTTGTGGTGCTGCTTTGGGTACGCACCGAGTCCGCTGTCGAGCTGGAAGGACAGCACCGCGTCTATAGACACGACACCATCAACACATACCATCAGTAAGGCAACAAGCGCATGTCAGCACATATATGACGTGCAACCAAGTCCACGTACGCTCGAGATGCTCGACGTTGAGGCCGGCGCGGGGCGGTCCAAGCTCCTCCTTCTCGGCGCTCCACTCGCGCACGATCACCTGCGAGTGGCGCTCCACGCGGACAAAGAAACCCTGGCGAATGCCGTGCTCCTGCTCGCGGGAGCGGAATACAACGAAGTGGATACCCAGCGGCAGGAACTTGACGCCCTGGAACTTTGGGCCCGTGCGGAAGACTTCGTAGTCAACGCCGAACTCCGTGGCTTGCGGCACATCCAGACACACCAGGAAGCCGCCGATCGCGCTGCTGCTGTCGATATTACTGCCACTACTTCTGTTGCTGGCGGAGATGTTTGCTGCTGTTGGCGCGTGGGCGTCGCCGCGCAGCGCACGCGCAAAGATGTCTGCGGCCGTGGAAGTGCTGGTGTCCATGATTTTAAGCATGGCTTTTGAAAAGGTGGGCAACAACACCGAACATCAGATGCTCAGAAATACTAGTTGATACATACATACATACTTTGTAAATTTACGTATTCTGATCATCAATACCAAACATGTTGAAAGAATCCATTCGACAGGATTTTGATCACTACTGCCTTGATCCTCGATAAAGCCAATACGCATACAAAATACGTGTATAAACAGTAATCAATTGATTTACCGTGTTCCCATCCCATTCTCAACCTGTTCGCTTGTCATTTTCTCAGCATCAGCAAAGCGCGGAAATGGCGTCGGTGCGAATGGACCTAGAGGCGCGGCTGCGCGCGTTGCGAGCACCACAGGGCGGCGGTAGCAGCGCCCGTGACCTCCCGTCGACTTCACCGAGCGCCGCACCACCAGCTACAGCTACGCCTACGCTTCCTGTCGCTCCTGTCGCTCCTGTGGACGCGGTCACGTGGCCCGAAGCGCCAGTCGCCGCCGGGCTTCCGTGGCCGGACGCACCCACTGTCAAGCCACGGCGCTCATCGTCGGGCGTGCTTGGAGAGGTGATGGTCATCCCGAGACGCTCGTCGGTGAGCACACAGAGCAGCAGCAGTCGCCGCTTCCAGCCTCCGCAGCCACAGTCACAACAGCAACAGCAACAATCGAAGCAACTGCCGCAACCTGCAGCGGACACGGAGCCGGGGGTCTCCGTTGCAAGTCTCTTGGGACCAGCGTACAGCGAGGCGGTGCAAATCGCGCAGCAGGCGATCGAGAGCGAGCGCAACCGCCACGCGCACACGGCGATCGACCTGTACATCCGCGCCGGCCAGCAACTCATCAGCATCGGGCGGCAGCAGCACACTGCGCATCTGCAGACCATGTATGTGTACCCACTATATGTTTGAATTACCTTTTTCTTATGCGCTCTTACTGACCCGAGCGTGATCTTTCTGCTTGTAAACACTAGCGTGAGGAAGAAGGCGCTGGCGCTTCTCGAGCGCGCCGAGGGGCTCTCGGACTGGATGAGTAGCGTCCAGGCGGTCGACAGCAGCGAGGAAGCAATAGACGCGGCGTTCGCGGGTGCACAACGCGAGCATGAGCAGGCGCTGACAGAGAAGGAGGCGCTCGTGGCCAAAATGAAGTCCGAGAATAGCGAGATGTCGCAAAAGCTCAACCAGCTCGTGCTGCTCACGAAGGTGCGCGCGCGCTTCCGCCGCATGGTGAGCGAGCGGCGCGCACGGAAGGCGGAAGAAGCACTGCGAAGCGCCAGTTTGGAGGACAACAACAGCGACAATACGAACGACGTGAAGGGCGAAGACGAGCCGCAGGATGATGAGCAGGAAGCGCAGCAGCGGCGATCGAGCTTCTCGTCGTCCACCTCATCGCGGTCCTCCTCTAGTGGACACTTCACGAAACAGACCCCACAGGAGCGTGAAGCGCAAAAGCGTGACTTGGTCAACGAGCTCCACTCGCGCATCGGTCTGCCCGAGATCAGCACGCTGCGCAAGTTCACGCCGCTGAGCTCGGACGCGATGAAGGACATCCGCCACGTCGAATTAGAGGACGAGCTCGAAGCCGCGAGACTCGAAGCTGAGCGCCTGCGCGCGGCCGTGCAGGAGATGGAGGAGTGCTTCCAGGCGACGCTCGAGCAGACACGGCAGCAGTCGCTCAAGCTCACACAAGAGAAGGAGCAGAACCTCGTGCAGATGGAGGACGAGCTGCTGCGCGTGCGCAGCGAGCTGGAGCGTGAGCGGCGCCTCACCGCATCCTCGTTCGGCGGCAGCAACCGTTCGAACCAGAGCACGAATGACGACGGTGAAGACGATCAAGACTCGTACGAAGACGTGGCGATGATCCGCTCGCTGCGCTCTTCGCTGCACGCGCTCGAGCAGAACCCTGAGGCGACAAGGAAGGTGACGGTGGCATCCCAGGACAGCAGCACAGAGAACGGGCAGCCGGGAGGGCAGCGCACATCGCCAGCGTTCAAGCGCGGCTGGTCCACGTCCGAGAGCGAAGACGATAGCGACGTGGACGAGGATGGTGGTGTGTGGCTCTAGGACTGACACTCACGGGCACACCAAATGTATCCATGGGGACTGACTGGCACCAGTAGAGCTCAGTGTATTAACCGCGTTCAGTTACATGAAGAGACTTTGGTCGGAGCCGTTTCACTCGAGTGCACGAGTGATTGCTTTGCAACGCGCGACGTGACTGCTGCTTGTAGCGAGTCTGTATTGTGCGCTGCTGTCAGTGGCTCAGAGAAGCTCGTGGCGATCAGGACTTCTGATGGACAATTATGTCAAGTACGTACGGTGCAACCTCACTACATACGCCGAAGAGGCTCTATGAGCTCTTCACTCTTCGTACCTGCGTCGAATGACTGTGTGTCTCGCTTCTTTAGGATCAAGTTACTGGGCGAAGGTTCGTTCGGCAAAGTGTTTTTGATGCGCGAGAAGCAGGTCGGACGACGGCTCGTGTGCGTCAAAGAGATCCACAGCATCCACACGTCGGAGGCTTCCAGTTCCAACGCGACGCCATCAGCAGCCTCAGCAGTTCCTGTGATGGAGGTCCAGCTCATGAAGAAGCTGAGCCACCCAAACCTCATTCGCTTCCTCGCCTCGTTCCCAAAGGCACCAACTGGGCATGCGAGCAGAAGGAAGAGCTGCATCGTGATGGAGTTCTGCTCGGGCGGTGACCTGCGCGCCTATCTCACCAAGCACCGCCATGAGAGTGGCAGTGGTGGCAAGGCGCACCCTCCTCAGCCTCAGCAGCTCACGGAAGACCTCATCTGGTTTTGGTTTCTGCAACTCTGCCTAGGTCTGCACCACATGCACCAGCTGCATATCCTGCACCGCGACGTCAAGACGTCCAACATCTTCCTCTCAAACGCGGGCTTCCTCGTGCTGGGCGACTTTGGCATCGCGCGCGAGCTCACGGGGCCGCACGAGATGGCGTCGACCGTGATCGGTACGCCGCTGTACATGGCGCCTGAGACACTCGAGGGCAAGCCGTACAGCTTCGCGTCTGACATCTGGGCTCTCGGCTGCGTGCTCTATGAGCTCTGCACGGGTGACCCGCCGTTCATTGCCAAGAGCACGCCCGCACTGATCCATAAGATCTGCGAGAGCAAGTTCGCGCCGCTGTCTAGGACCAGGTTCTCGTCCAGGCTCCAGGAGCTGGTGGCCGCGATGCTCAGTGTCGATGTTAGAAATCGCCCGACGGCAGCCAGCATCCTCAAAGACCCGGACATGCACGCGCACCTCAAGCGGTATTTCCACGATCGCTTCTCGATTTCGAGTGATATCAACAAGGCCAAGCAGCAGCAGGAGGAGCAGGCGGTTCTCAGCAAGCAGCTCCAGTTGCTCGGTGTCACCGTCACTGTGCGCCCTACGAGTGACGTGGTCTTAAGTTTAAAGCAAGCCAATCAAGGGCATGGCGGTGGTGATCCAGACGTGAAAGGCTCGGACAAAGAGAGATATGAAGCCAAGTTGATGGCGGAGAGAGAGCACGAGAGACGACAGCAGCTGCTGGTAGCGCTTGACAAACTCCAGCGCCTGAGGCTTCAGGAGGGGCTCGCTGGTGCCAGCGACAACAAAAACGACATGAAAGCTCACGTGATAGAAGATGAGCACAGTGGCGATGGAGCTGGTGCACAACGAGTGAGTCTAGTGTTTCCGCAGTTCAGACGCGCGTCAAAAGACGTCGAGAGCGAGGTCCGCTGGAAGGATCCGGTGCAGGATCGCCCCCGGTCTTCGTCCGGTCGAGACCACGAGAAACACCGTGAAGCGCCACGGAAGACGAGCAGCAGTGCCAGCGCTACGCTTGCTTCGTTCATCGGGATCCCACGCAAGGGCGTCCCGTTGACCACACAGGCGAAGGAGTTCGCGAGCCGCAGTCCGATCTGCAGGGACGTCCGCGTTTTGCGCGAGCAGGAGAGAGCGAAGGCCGCCGACAAGTACAAAGCGGGGCTCGCGGCCATCAAACCGCTCAGGGTCCAACCAGCAGCAGTAGCAGGACCACAGCAGCAGCCTTCGAGAGCTCAGGGATTCCAGCGACCATTTGCTGAGGAACAGGCGGACGACGACGCAATCTTGCACTCGATTCACGAGCTCCAGGAAGCGCTAGGAGTCATGCACTGATAGTAGTACTACACAGAATAGTCGAGAGAGAAGAGTGTCGTAAACACTATTCCAAGCGTTCTTCATTGCTTGTCTCTGTCCGACTGGGTCTTTCTTTCTCCAATGCAGACACGCGCGTGATGCAAAGCAACAAGGATCTCAGATACTGACATGGATGTATTCAAACGCGTGATAGCATGTGGTCAACG
>JAASGT010000310.1:0-30625 GCA_023334315.1 Globisporangium alternatum | reverse complement strand
TTCGTCAAAGTACGATTATGTAATACCTTACAAACTAAGTACAAAAACATATATTGTTTTTTACAGGTCGTCTCTGACGGAATTTAGCATTTCTCACTTAGACCTGAGGTATTCTCTAACGGATAGTGAAAAGGTGTACACCGCGTTTTTCTCTGAGAAGACGTTCGCATCACACGACGCCGCCATTGATGCGTTGAGGATTTACTGTCACTTGAAGGGGTTCGCGATCAAGAAGAAGTGAGACAACAAGGCGCAGACGAAGGACTCAATCGCGACAATCTACTACTTCGTGTGCGAGCGTGCAGGGGAGTACAAGAACTACAGAGACTGCCGGCGCGCTCAGGAGTTGAGTAGTAAAGCGTGCTGGTAGTAACGCGTAAGGAGCTGATTGTTGCTGGAGCATGGTTGGTCGACTCCACGGCCAGCTACCACTGCTCTGCAGTAGTGTCATTGTACTCGCTACTCGGATGTCTCGTAGAGCCTGAAGTTGTTCTTGCTTCATGCAGCTTCGGTGAGTCATACGCCGCTGGTTGAGGTTCGCGCGGATGCAGTGGTGATCGCAGAGATTGTGCAGCGAATCGTTGTGCTTCGTGGCTCTCGGATTGCGGCACCTCTTGCCAGCGCACCGGCAGAGCAGTGACTCGTGTTGCTGCTATGTGCAGCGATCGCACTAGCGACAAGCGGTGGTACCAGCAGCGAACTTGCCAGATGACAGTGATGATGGGGCTAAATGCTGGCTCATGGTACACTTGGGTGCCGGTTGCGGAGAAATAAGAGTGTGGACGTCGCTTGTGCTCTGGTGAGCAAATAGTGAAATGCCAGCAGCCCCAAGCGCTCTGGGTCCAGGCTCTGCTCATAGAAATGCGTGCGACTTCATTCAGTCAGCACTGAGTCAGCCCAAGAGGCTGCTGGCTCGGTGTCCTCAAGCTTCCTGACGAGAGCCAAGAGACGCGAGCTCCACAATATCGATGGGTACAATACACAACCGAGCACTGACGATTCATCCGACTGCGTTGCTTAGCGCAGCAGAAGCAAGTAAAGCTCGCTCATTTTGGTCGTTCTCGAGAGATATGCTCACTTGTGTTCACTCCTCCGCCTTCTTCACGGCTTTTAAAATAGAGTACCAGCAGCAAAGATGGAGTGATTGAGAGCCTCGCGTTTTCTTATCCAGTTGTGAATGGGAGCAGTGTGTTGCTTTAACTGGTTCTTGGAAGCTCGTAGACGCCTGCAGTCTAAGCTCAGCCTCGGCAACAGTGCACTAGTTCGTGAGCGGGACCTCAGGCTTTGAAAAGCCGCACGCTGCGATGCCTGGACTGCGGGGCGCGAAGGACGCGAAGAATGTCACAACGCCACTGCTCCTACTTGGTGGCGCGTTGCTGCTGCTCCTCGTGATGGTCTACCTGCGCACCAGTTTGCGCCAGAAGCCTGCCAAGCAGCAGCAACGTACGACATGATACTGTTTATTGGCTCTTGATGATGCCTTGAGTTTGTTTGTTAGAGCCTGACTGACTGGCTGCTTTGTTGTTGGTAAGCAAATGCAGATCTCCATGAGCCACTGCAGCTTAACGCGGACTCATCGACGGGCGTGCTCCTGGGCCAGATCAGCCGCCGCAAAGAGGACCTGAACCGCTTCATCGACAAGCTGCGCGCGCAGCTAGCGGTGCGCGAGGAGCAGCTGCGTCGCCACGATGAGCTCGAGGAGATCGTCACGTCGCGCGTCGAGACGAGTCACAAGCAGGACAAGGTGCGTCTGACATTTCCTCTCTGGCTCCAATAGCTGTGTGTCTCTATCGCACGACTAATGGAAGCACTGGGACTGAGGGTGGTCTTCTCGTAGGAGTGGCGCAAGATCATGAAGGCCGGTAAGAAGCTCCACGGGGAAAACTGGGACGCGTCGAATGGCAAGCAGCCGTCGCTGAAGTGCGTTGGAACGAGCTCACAATTCGATTTGCTTCGAAGCTCTTGACTTGTCTGACTGGATTGAGATCAAACAGGGAGCTGATGGAGATGCACAAGGACGAGCTGCTCGAGTACAAGGACGTGATAAATGAAAAGTTCTCGGACTCGACGGCACGCGATAGAGGGGGAGGGAGAGCGTCGTCGCGAGGCTCGCGCATCATGCAGCTCCCAGTCTCCCAGGTACAGTAGTACGCAGAACCATCGCTCTATCGGCTTTGATCTCCAATGCTCACGCGTCCTTGGCGACTGACTGACTGACTGGCTTTGCTCTCATCTGCTTCAGAGTATTCCTGTCATCAGTTCAGCAACAGCACGACATCCAAACTTGGGCTCCGTTGCTAGTGTTGACAACGGAGTGTCAGCTCCAGCAAAGGTCGTGCCGCCGCAGTGGCAGTCGACGCGCCGAGTTGCTGGCTCCGTAGCAACAGCGCGACAGCGTTCATTGGCTGGTCGCGACGGCAGTCCTGAGTTTGGTGTGCACACTAAGACGACAGGCGATGGTGCTAGTGCTGACTTCACCAAGCCGACCACGTCTGTACCGCCGCTGGATTTCTCCAAGCTCTCGAACGCAGCCTCCAGCAACAGCAGTAGCACCGCCGCCATCAGCAGCTCCGCTTCACTGTTGACTCTTGCGAACCAACAACCAGAAGACGACAGCGTGCCGAGGAAGAGCTTCGAGCTGACGTTCCAGCGCCAGGCGCGATTCGCGACACTGTTGAAAAAGAAATAGGCGACCGCCATATGCACACGCTACGCTTACGGAAGACCACCATTGCTAACGCGATACAGCCACAGCGCTCGATCCACAAAGCGGTGGGAGAAATCTTCTGGTACTGAGAGAGTCGATAGAAAGATATAGAAAAGAATATATGAAAAACGACACACTCGCTCACGCACCGTTGTTTTTTCGTCTCGTACTCGTCGTCGCTTCCCACACCCTTCACGCATCCTCTGCATCTTCTTGAGTTCGCGATCCCTTCGTTTTGTCGCTTGTCCGTTTAAATAGCTTGACGCGGATCTTCTTCGTACGTGTGTGGTTCACTTCACTCGTTGCTCGTCTTGCTCTTCTTGGCCGACGAGCCGCTGCCACTCGACGCCGTAGCGTCCTTGGACGAGCGCTTCAAGGACGACGACGACGACGACTTGCGCGAGGACGACGACTTGGGTGTCGAGAGCGGCTCGCGACTGGCCTCAGGCACGCGGTCGTACACGAACTTCTCCAGCTCGCGGAACGTCTTGTTGTCGATCGAGTCGATCACGATGTCCAGTTCATCGGGCGAGCTCTGTTTGCATAACAGAGAGAGAGAGGGAGATGTGTTAGCCCTCTATGGACAACTGTGGTACCATGGTCCTTATAGTTCAGAATAATTCAGACGCACTCTGTCGAGCGCCTTGGGGCACTTCTCTTCGAGGATCGAGACGATCGCGCCCAGGTCTTTGCTCGAGACCTTGTAGATGTTCTGGCTAAAGTAGATCTTCTCCTCCACCGACGGTGCTCTATTCACACACACAATAGCACCGTGAGCATTAGCAATAGCACTATCGCAGCAATACTAGAAAACTCTCATCGGCACGTACGGGATGCTCTTGTCGGCGCGCGGGGCCGCACCCACGTCCAGCTTCATGGCCTTCACGCGGTCCTCAAAGCGCTTCGAGAGGCCATCGGCAATGTCGTAGAGCTCCGATCCGTCCTGTAGACAGATACGCATACACACGCAGTCCATCTGTTAGTTGATCCTTCATTCCCATACAATATCCAAACTGCTGTTGTTCGTCCGTCCGCTACCTGGTTGTAGAGCTTGCAGTTGTCCCAGACGAGACGCACGTCGCGCGCGAACTCGGCCGCTTTCTTGTACTCGTTTTTCGCGAGCTTGTTGCGGATCGTACCCAGGTCCATGGGCACCTTCACGACCTGCAGGTAGTCGTAGAGCCCCCACTCTTCCCAATTCACGCGCTCCCGGAACGGTTCTGTCGTTGCCATTACGATCACAACGGTGGACAGATAGATACTGAGTGAGCCACTACGTTCACGACTGCCCTCTATACGCATAAGGACAGCATCATAACAACGCACCCGTGCTGTCGAGGCGGATGAAATGCTCGAGCAGCTCGCTGCATTTCTTCTTCTGCTCAGGGTCCATTGTTGCTGTTTCTTGGCTGCTGACTGACTGACTACGAATAAAGAGAGAGAGGCATACCAGCCATGCGAGATACAAACAGCGTTAGCAGGCGATACGTGCCACTCGTCTTCCTGCAGTGCTCCAGACGCTGCTTGGCAGCATGCAGCGCGGCCACACGGCCGACAGCCAGCGCCAGCCACACAAGTCCGTTTGTAAAGACACAGACAGACCGACGCAAGGAACGAGAGCGCGACGTTACGCTATAGTCACTACTCACACACACACGTGCGCGGCGTTCTCACCCACATCAACGCACACACACGCACGTACGCACACAGACAGATACGCGCGCAGCTTTGCTCACCTTTTGCCGCGCTCACTTGCTGTCTTACCGCGCTGTTTGTGGGGAAACAGGCTTTTTGCCTAGGGCTACTCGAAGAGCACAGCATCAAAGCGCAAAAGGCATGTAAAAACATTTTTACAAAGCAAATGTATGTGGACTACACAGAAAACGGCAGTCTGAAGTGAACAGCGTTTCCTTTCGACAGTCAACCAAAAGCAAGAGCACACCGTCCCACCAGCAAGCTACCAGACCATGAACGATCGAGAAGCTTTTCCGCGTTCCATCCACGCTCGTATGGGACTTGGCACACGTATCACAACAGCTCCAGCTCGTCCTGCCAGCAACACAACATCATCAGCAACAGATACGGGCTCAAGCTAGCTGACATCGCGCTCGCGACCGCACGTTGCCGCTACACTTGACCGTTGACCAGAGCTCGAGATTGTTGCAATCGTCACCCGCAGCCTAAAAGCAATGCTGAGAATGCGATACAGCTTGTGCAGCGACTACTCAAGGTGTCGACCGCGAGCCGCACATTGTTGAACAAGTTGGTGTGCGAGACCGTGTGGTTGTCGGCACCGAGTTCATCGATAGAGTGGCCGCCGTGACCCAACCCTTACCTGGTAAGTCTATCCGCGTCTAGAAATATGGTGCGTAATGAATCACATTGGCAGCAATATGAACGACAAGAGGATGACTGCTCGCTTTACGTGAGGCTCAGGTCCGTTTAAGAGGAAGGAGAAAGAGCACCACGCGAACCAAAGGAGAGAGGGACGCAGATCGATGCAAAAAGGTCGGTATTGTTGTGCATTGCTACCAAGTATTTGCGCCCGCACTTACCATTGTCGTTGTGATGTCGAGAATCAATTTCTTGCAGGTCATATATGACGAAGTCCCTGAAAATTCTCAGTGGGATCAGTCCCCAAGGTGCTTAGCCCATTCGCAGAAGCCAGTCTCTCTCACGGCACAAGAGAACCGGTCCGAAGATTCAAGTTGTCCGATCAGGGGTTCGTCCCAAGCACCCTCGGGAAGTTTCCAGATCAGAGCGACTTATTATCACTCTTGATGACAAGACGCCCGAGGGTGCGTGCGAAATTCGCCAGCTGTTCAAGAATCACCCACCGCCTCTTCTCTCATTTTCAACGGCTGGAGCCCAGACCCAGTCTGAAGTGTGCTTGACCCAAGTCTGGGGAATGCTCGGGAAGAAATTCGAATCGCAACGCCACGACAAGGAAGATACGTCAGCGGTCCAAATCCAGGACAATCCTGGTGGATTCTCGCCTTCGTCTGACCAGACACCAGCAATCTCAGGGGTGCCTCTCGATGCTAAAGAGCTCGCCAGAGCCCGCAAGTGTTAGTTCGGAGACTTTGTACCAGGATACCACATAATTTTCAATCACTCTTCAAATTGCCTTCTACAACGCAAGTCGCAGTTTCAACCCCCCCCCCGGCTCTTCGATCACTCGCCTGCGGATCCGCAAGCCCTCAGACTCCGATCCCCAACGTCGCCTCTCAAAGGCGACCGTAAGTATCCGAGACAGCCGCCGTGACTCTCATCTGCATTGTGTGTGATTGAGGTTTCACAACCCCAAGTCCAATCTGTATACATTTCTCGGTGCTTCTGTGTATGTGAAGACCGATTGTGCTGTACATTTTATATATAAAAAGTGCTAATAAACTTTGCGACTGTTAAGTGAGATTAAGCTGGAAAGCAGTTTCATTTGATCAAAGAGTAAAAAGGCGTCCCAAGAAAGTCCCAAAGAAAGAACGAATATCAGGGAGGTCCTGTCTGGAGTGTTCTGGAGAGAGAAGACACTCCTGGGAAACCCTGTACAAGAAAAGTCTCAAATTGCCCCAGACTTGAGAGGTTGAGAAGATCCCTCCTTGTCAAATGTCTGAAGAGCACGAACTCCTAGTTGACATCCGCGTCCCGCCCATTAGGCGGTTGATCATAGGTCTTGAGATAAACCCCTCAATTGACCCACCACCCTCCAGACTTCTCGAGTACTCTCCGATCGTCTCGAGTATTCTTGGAGTTGACGTGACTTCCCGGGTAGTGTTCGGTGACACCCCGGCTGAAGTAAAGCTATCACCTAAAAGTCTTGGATCCAGACCAAAAAAACAAAAGGATTATTGAGCGAGCGACTGTATATTGTGTGTGGGTGTATTTCATAACAGTTTGGAAATTCAAGTGGCACTTGGGTATACCAGAGTATTGCTTAGATCAAACGAACTAAAGGGCACACAGTGTGAGGCATTGATCTACCTTGGACTTCCTGAGAGAACCCCACCCCTTGGTTCAAACTCTCGGGGTCCCAGAATCTATTGCGACAAAGGATTCATGGTACGCGCCACCAGGAAGTGCCCAAATGCGCATCTGCTTCATCACATCACTGTGAAGGTTTCGTGTGTTCCCATTACACCGACAATATGTAACAACAGCATCTTGTGCTTGTTTGTTTGGTACGTACAGTCCATCAGCAGCACTGAGCAATTCCTTGACAGGAGGCTCCGGCTTGAGGTCGGCGAGAAGAAGAGTCGGACTAGTCGATTGTTTGCGTCCCTCACACTCGAGGACAGAACACCTTTTTTGAGCTTGGCGTGAAGAGCTTCCATCTCTGTCAATCCGCCAAGTTGATTAACCTTCAGTTTTTGAATTGCGTTCTCCACATCCTTGAGCACTAGCCACGGGTAAGTCGCTCGAAGCTTTGTCCATAGAACGCCTGAATCAACCCCTGCTGTATACCCCTCTTCGATTGCAGTGTCGATATCGTGCTGCTGACAAAGATGTTTTCGCGCCGCTAACAGCAAGTCAATGGAATTATTCGATAGCTGTGAGTGGCCAGTGTGGGAGTCCTGCGTGACCACGACCGACCATCGAACAAGCTGACTGGGAATCGCTCTGATCTTCACTTCATACCCACAGCCGACCTTCTCTATTCGTAAAACGCGTAAGCCTTCACTCGGAGCCCAGCCACCGGCATTGTGACTTCGTTTGCAGCCACCCTGAGAGCAGGCCAACACAACAATGTTATGGTATGAGGTTTTCACCACCAGAGCAAATCCATTGTCAACCGCATAACTCTCCACAGCCGTCTTAGCTTCTTGGATGGACTTGAACGGCCCACGAAGTGCCGCTGTGCGTACAGTCCATTCCTCTGGCAACGTTTTATCCACCACGGATTCTAGGCACTGCGGATCTTCATGGAGCCATGAAATCGTGGTGGGGTGGGCTCCTTCACAAGCCAAAGGCGTAACAACTCAAACCCTATACGTGGTGTAGTCCACATACCTTTACTTTGTAAAAATGTTTTTACAGTGCCTTTTGCGTTTTGATGCTGTGCCTTTAGAGTAGCCCAAACTGGATCGTTGCTTCGACCGAATATACTGAGTTTTGTATGGTAAAAAACAAAAACCTAGTTCTTAAACTGCGATTTTGATCGACAAAACATATTCCTCACGTTCACAGCCTTCTACTTTTTACTGCAGTTTCACACTATTTTGGGCAACAGGTTTTCTTTTACGGAGAGAGATTGAGCTTGTTTTCCCTCATTTTTGGACCCAAAAATGAGAAAAAATACAAATCTCTCGATTTAAGATATCTGATCTTGTGGCTAAGACGACAGTATATCTTAGTCGAGGAGTCTTTTCTTCGCTTTAATGTCCTTCTAGCCTTACGCTGCCAAAAGCTCATTTTTGCCTCTTTTTCCTTAAAAAAATGATAGAAACATTTTACTTTTAAAGAGAGGGTAACACCCTGCACTGTTTCAACAAGGAAGACAATGACGCAATCAGCAGAATGGTCCACGCCAAGCAATGCACGCCGAGAGGTTCCAGGAACAGACTTCCGGTTACATGGACATGGCTACACCTGGTATTCTTAGCACTGGTTGGCATTGCGAGCCTTCACAAATGCCTGATTGTGGAATGCGCTGGCAGTCTCGCCATGAGCAGCCCGCGGTGCGTTCGCTCGCCTCATGCGTCTCTCTATCTTCACCTGTGTATACACCACGCAGTCGCTCACGCTGTCCGTTGCCGTATGCTCTCATATGCAGCCACCACATCGTCTTTGACGGCGACAACCCGACAGCCGAAGTGCGCGCGTCGCTCAAGCGTATCTTGCTCACGTCCGACGCCGCGCGGTGCTGTGCCGACTATGAACTTCTCGACAAGTACGGTACGAGTCATTCATTGCACAGTCCATTAGCACCTCTCTTTATCTCTGCGCTCACTAACCTTGACTGGCCACAGTCCACTCGGTGAACTACTTCTCAGACGTGCCCCCGACGGAGCGCCTGCGGTACCTCAAGGCCGTCAAGGGCATCGAGATCGACGTGGGCGAGGCGCTCTTCAACATCGGCGACGCGGCCGACGCGTTCTACTGCGTCATGTACGGCTCGCTCAACGTCGTGATGGACTTTGCGCACATGGCGGCACCCACTTTGAACGAGTTCGAGGAGATCCTCAGCCGCGCGCGCGTGCACTCGAGTCTGCTTAACCCGGGGGGCATCGGTCATGGTAGGAAAACTGGGTTATATGTGCATCTGGCTCTTTCGCGAACCTGGGTTTTAATACACCAAGCCTTGCGTATGTAGATATCTCGCAGGACGCCAACTACGTGGTGCGCACACTCAAGGCGCTCGAGTGCTTTGGGGACGTGGGGCTGCTGCTGAGCGACCAGCACCGCACGGCCTCAGTCGTCGCCTGCGAGCGCACGCTGCTCATGAAGATCGACAAGGAGACGTTCCTCGAGCTGCGCAGCAGCAACATCGGCCGTGAGCTCAGGTACCGAGTCTCTATGGATCTTGATACCTAGACTAGAGGCTCTCGGCTTTGATGTCTAGCGTCTGGGCTTTGGGAGACTGTGTCATGGCTGATTCAATCGTTGTTATCGTAGAGAGAAGGTCAAGTTCCTCTCGAGGACGAGAGGTTTCGACCACTGGGACACGGACTCCACGCTCAAGCTCTGCGGGCGCATGGAGAAGATCACGCTCTCCTACAACGACGTCGTCGTGGCCGAGGGCGACCTCGCAAGTAAGCATCATATCTTCAAGTTGTGGTTGATCAATAACAACTCTCAGCCCACTCATCGCTGTCAATGGACCACTGGTGAACGCACGCAGATCACTTTCACTTTGTCAAGCACGGCGAGTGTCGTCTCATCAAGCGCTTCGCCCTCTCCAAGCACAACCAGGAGCAGAGCTTCGTCGAGGTCTGCACGGTGGGCCGTCGCCACTACTTTGGCTCCTTCGAGGTCCTGAGCGGTGCCACAAACGCCACGTTCTCAGTGCTCGTGTCGTCGCCCAGCGCGATCCTCTATCGGGTCGAGCGAGCGGATTTCCGTCAGAGCGCGCTCAAGGACTCGCTCACGGAGTCGCTGCTCCGTGCCGAGGCCGTGGAGCTCACGGCGCGCATCGATGAGGCGAACGTGAGGCAGGACCTCCAGGTGGACGCCATCTGGGGACGGTACCGGCGAGCGCTCACCAACTCGATCCTGGCCAAGAGCGAGCAGGACCACCGGCTCGCGGGCTTTGGGCCACGCTCACCCGGCGCCGACTCGCACATCCGCAATGTGCGACGGCCACTGCCTGTGCTGCTGACCTCAGGCTCAGGAACGAGTGGTAATGGTGGTGGCAGCAACAACAATAGAAGTCCGCGGTTCAGCAACGCAAGGCCGCCGTCGTCGGTCACGACCAAGAACGTGTACAATCGGCGTCCTAGTATCCTCGTGGCCAACCCGACGGGGCCGCAGCGACCCGTGCGCGACAAGCAGTGGCTCGAGGTGAGGAGACTTCACAGGCTTATTTATGACGTGGGTCTTCGTAGACTGATATCTCTCTGTGGCTGAGTGTAGTGGGCCAAGGCGCGCGCGAACGAGATCGTCACGAGCCAGGATGGGCAGCGCATCGATCCGCCAGACGACCAGGTACGGACGGCTGAAGATGGCTTTTGATAAGGTGTCTATTGGATGTGGATACAAATGTGTGGCTGTGGTTGTCTTGTGTGTATGCATGTAAAGGTGATCAAGAGCAACATCCAGTGGAGCAAGACGTCTAAGGTCCTCGGCGGCCTCAGCGACGAGGCGTCCGACAAGGTCACGTCCGCCATTGTCTCGCTCTTCTCGCGCCCCAAGGACATGAAGAAGTGAGATGCGCGTGCTCTTATAGGCGAAGCTCGAGAGAAACTCGATGACCGCAAGTTGGCTTTGTATTTGGATCCTGACTGGCTACTGCACTCGTTACTTAAACATGGGTGGAGGTCTCTGGCTTCCTACTGGGAGCCTGGTTGTCTTGTGTCTTCTCGGGACGGACGTTCTTGCGATTGTTGTTGAATAGATCACATTTATGGTAATAAATTATGTAGGGACTCAGATCTCGGCCACGTACACGCTGCTGCTCGTATAGCCGACTCTTTCCAATGAGAGCCGTCTGTCTAGGCGTGCAGGTGCACGAGCTCCGAGTCTTCCGTGATCGGGTAGAGCTGCTCGAACTGGTGGTCTAACTCAGTGGGCGGCAGCGACGCTCGGGTCGGCGGCGGAAAGCCGCGCGTCTGGCGCCGGCTCGGCTCGGCCGTCGCCATTCCCGTGTCCGCTTGTGGAAACGCGCACTTCTCGTCCACATCCCGCTCAGGGCTGGTGCTGCGACGCACCTGGAGCAGCTCCGAGTCCTGTACGGAGACCACGATCCCCATGGACGCGCGGATGGCCAGCGTGTCCTCCGAGTCCGGGATTGCTGCGATCTGCAGGAACTCGCGCACCGCCTCCATGGCCGCGCACTGCGTGTTGACGCAGCACCGCAGCTGCCGGCGCGGGGCCATGCGGTAGACGCGGAGCATGGCCTCCACGAAGCGCTGCAGCAGCAACAGCCGGTCGCGCGCGAGAAGCAGGGCCGCGTCCTTCTTCCACTGCGGCAGTAGCGGCTTGCGGCGCGGGAATTTGATCTGCGTGAGCTGCAGCAGCTGCTTGCAGGGTCCGTTGCCGCAGTGCGCGGCACGCTGCAGCGTCGCGAAGAGCTGCTGGCGAAATTCCCGGAACTGCGAGTAGCGCTTCTGGACCACGAACTGCTCGGCGCCCGTGTCGACTTGGACGAGGTAGACACAGTGGGCCTCATTCTTGGACACGCCCAGGAAGCGGACGCTTGTGGTCGTGAGCGGCGAGCCGCTGTTGTCGTCTGCGGCCGAGGACACGGTCGAGCCGCCGGACGACCAGGGACGGAACGTTCCGCTTACGGATGAGGACGAGGATAGCAATGCGGTCGATGTAAACGACGGACGGGACGTGAGCGACGGGGCTGAGAGTCGGTGCTGGAGCACCTGCTTGCGCTGCTGCTTGCTGTCACTGCAACTAATGGTGCTGCTCGTCACGTCCGTGGTGCTGGCGCTCTTGCGGTTGGCCCAGTGGGCCGGAGACGCGCCGCTGCGCGGGTCGTACGAGTGGCGGCACCACTGCTCGTCCCCGCAGCCCGTAATATAGGGGCTCGACGTGTTCGCGTTCGGCATTTTGCTGCTGGATTTCGGTTTCGGTTTCGCTTTCGGGGAGGAGAGGAGAGGAAAATCGAAGAATGAGCTGAGCGAGCGTGACTGGAGCGAGCACGGTCGGCACGATTTGATTCGATCGATCACTTGATTATCAGAGTGTGTGTGCGTGTCGTGTGGCCAAATCCGAAATGAGGGAGAGAGAGAGTCGTCGGTCCAGTCTAGTGTGCACAGCCGGACGGCCAGACACAGTAGTTTTTACTGAGCTGAGCTGGTTTATGGAGGGTGGAGCGCAAGACAATCAGGCCGGTCAATAGAAATGAAGCTGTCTATTTGCAGTTGCGAGGTGAATAGAAAATGAAGTATCTAGTTTGAATTCGAAGTAAAATACCATTTGCAAGCACTGTGTATAGATGATTTCTTTAAAAAAAACGACACAGTCGTGGTACGGACGAAAAGGAGATCCCACGTCCCGGTTGGAGAAGATTCAAACCTTAATCAAGGTTTGTGGCTCGGAGCAGCTCGGTGCGCTGATCGTGTAGGATATGACGGTGACATTTGCACTCATTTCCTATGCGAAAGGCAAAAAGAAGGGTGAGCCTGGTTCAGCGATGGATGCCATCTGTATGGATGGCCCAATTCGGTTGGCTCCTGGCGACTGGCCTCAGCCTGGCCTTGCGATGAGTCGAGTGCCGTTTCACACACCTCACAACGAATTCCTTCTCTTCCGTTCAGTGCAAACATACCGCTGAAACTGCCCGTGAATGCTTCAGAAATAACCATGCACTTTCACGAAACGCTGCTAGCTGAAATGATAAGTTAACCTTGAACTCAGTATTGAAAACGAAGCGAATTGGCCATTTGTCGTGCGTGGTGGACTCACAACTTGTGGGGTACATTAAAAGGAGTGACCGTTAGAGGAGAGTGTCTGATGAGCTTTACAAAGATCGAACGCCACTCAGCCGCAAGAACAGCAGTAATTTCTGGGGGTTTCCAAGCAACCACTTCTACAAACACTAACTGTCTGAAATGCCTGCCTCACAGGTCAGCTGTCGCCAGGTACAGAGCTCGTAAGATATATAAACGATTCAGTTTGTCGTCCTCGGCCCACACCTGTTGGTGTCGAGAAGCGCTGACTCCTATTTCCCAGTCGTGTGGCTTCGGCGCTGCTCCAGGAATATAACTGAGTTTGAGAAGGCAAAAGTGTACCGATTGGCTGAACCTACCGAATTCAAAAATGTACCCATGCTGACTTCGGTTCAAGAAATCAATATGATTTCTTGATAAAAGCCGGTTGAACCCACAGCGATACTCACAAGGAATGGATGTAGGTGGGACTCCGAGCCTAGGTGATCCTCATGAAATTTATTTTTTCATGCTTTCATGTATTGTGCCTTTCACCTTTTTTAGCGGTTGGGATAGCTCATTTAAGCTTTTATTGCCAACCAACCTCTAATAAAGCTCTAAGTAACCTTTAATTAGAATAAGCTAGCCTTCTCGAGTGTCTTCCGTAAAAAGCTCACTGCTTTATAAACCTGCTTTCAACGCGATTACCTCGGATTGGCGGGTCCAGAACCGTCAATCCGAAATTTTCGTCACAAAAGTAGCCTCTAATAGCATGTGACTGCTTTCACGTTTTTCGAACATCCAGACAGTTTAGTATATCACAACATGAACCGCTCAGCGAGCGAGAATCTACTCGTGAGTGAGCGGATGTGTATGGATGAGCAGCAGCCGATGCGCTTGTCCTACTTTATGCGGTGGATATAATGGTTTTGATAGTGACGTTCAAATCGTCCAATATTTTTACGTTCTTATCCGGCAGACAATGAACCCTGTTTTACAGGCTTATTTAAGGCTGCCAATTTTGTTTTATTTACCAATCATCTTAATCCACGGCAAACTGATTGAAAGGCACAATAGGTGGCTAACAGCGCATCCCTTCCCCTCAGATCTTGCTATTGTTTTGTGTGGAGATCGGGAACCTCTAACCAAAACTGTTAACTTCGGTAAAAACCGGATGTGTGAATAACAAGTAGTTTGCACTTCATACAAAGCGCAAGATGCTTACAAAAAACATGTTAAAACACTCGTGTATATTGGAAAAACGACACAAAGAAATATTCCACAAGGTCATCAATCGTGAGTGCAGCCAGTCGCAACAACCCCGATTTATAGCTTCTTCATTGGGCGCTGCTGGCGATCGTCTTCTGTCGGTGCTGCTTCTCTGGGACTGCCCCCGGTGTTGCGACGCTGGCCTTCGATGTAGAACGACCGGGCGTCTTCGTCGGAGCGCGCACTGAGCGCCGAGATGAACGAGTCGCTCTCGTGCGGGTTGTAGCTGTCGCGCTCGCCGTACTCATCGTCGTAATCGCCGAGGTCGTTCTCAGCCTGGGTTCCGTTCTCGACCGTGTCGCGCAGGTAGGCGGTCGCTGAGTAGCCCGGATCTGCTGTCGATGGCGTGACGCTGCTGTCCATCGTCAGCTGCGAGCGGTTGGTGTCGACGGTGTCTTGCGTGGCGTACGAGTCGTTCGAATCGCTCTTTGCCACACCAGACGACGCAAAACTCACCTGCTCGTCAATGTCGACGTCTCGGTCGTCTTCCCCGTCGCTTGCGTCTTCAAACATGAGCCCCGTCGTGTCGATCCCGTCGCTCTTCGGTTCACCAAGCGACGACGAGAGACGCTGCTTGTCCGTGAGTTCGTACTCTTCGTCGTCGTCGTCTTCGAACATGATTCTGCTCGTGTCGATCGTGCGATCCGTGTCAAAGTTTCTGCTCGTGAACGTCGCACTGGTGTTGCTGTCTGCCGTCATGAGCGACCTGTTGGTGCTGCCCATCTCGGAGGTCGTCCCGTACGAGTCCATCGAACCGCGCTCGCCTCCAAATGCCGACGGGCGGCCTCCAGCAGCAACAGGAGCAACTTCGTTCGGGTCCGCAGCAGAGATGAACGAGCCGTCGTCCGTCTCGATCTCAGTCTTGGATCGTCGATCGAACCAGTCGGTCGCAGTAGAGTCCGTGCTAAAGTCACTGTACTGCGACGAGCTCGACACTGGCGGAGCTCGCTGGGCACCAACAGCAGCACCAGCAACAACTCCAGCAGTCGAGCTGCGAGGCGACCGGCCGTCAATGTCATCGTCGTACGACATGTCGCTGTCCGTGAAGCGCAGGTACGACTGGCGCACACGAGGCGGGTTGCCAGGATTGCCAGTCGTCGACGCCTGTTGCGACTGAGCCACGGAGCTCATCTGCTTGATTGCTGGTGGCTCGGCGACAATGTCATCGTCCATGTCGTCCACATCGACGCTGAGCTTGCGCGGAGGAGGTGCAAGAGCGGGGTTCGGAGAGCGCAGGTTGTTGTTGAACTGACTCGCACTGTTAAGCGTCTGGTACGGCGTTGGGCTCGCGGTCGAGTACCGGTCCATTGGGTTCACAGCTCGCTGGTTGGCACCAATGGACGCCCTGTCGCGGACTGGACTGCCATTCTGGTACTTGTTCTGTCCGTAGCTGTTCCGGTCTCTCGCTGCTGCAGCGCCAACAGCGGCAGCAGCACCAGCGTTCTGGTTCTGGTACTGCTGCCCCTGTCGCGCATCGTACTGACCCCACTCGTTCGGCGCATTGCGAGAATCTTGTACGTTTCTTGCATTGCCGGCTCCCCCAATTGCTGCGAGTCCTGTCTCACTCGGCAGTCGTTCGTACGGGTTACGCTGAGCACCTCCGGCGAACTGCTGCTGCTGGTAGTTGTTGTTATTGAAGCCTGGCTGCTGCTGCTGCGACGGCATCGCGCTGTTGAACGAGCGCTCAGCCTTGTTATCGAACGGCGCCGAGGACTCCATGCGCGCGTACGGCGGGTTGCTCCTAGTCGTGGTGGGGTTGTTGTTGCCGTTCTCGAGGTTGATCACTTCATCCGCGGACGACGAGCGCGCCTTGTCCTTGTTCTTGCATCCGCGCACGAGCTTGTGAATGATCGTGTACGCCTGGCGCAGAAACAGCAAGAAGAAGATGAACATGTTGACGCCGATGATGCCGTAGGCCACGTTGTCGCGGATCTCCTGCGGGAAGTAGTCGTCCTGCACGAGCATGAGCATCATGCACACGAGTACGATCTTCATAAACACGGACGTGATGCCGATGTAGTACAGAAAACGCAGCAGGTTCGGTTCACGCGCCAGCAACAGCACCAGGTACAACACTGTGATGCCCAGGATACAGAGCAGCTGCGTGGTCGAGTCCTGGATCACGCCCACGACCGCGCCGGTGGACACGGCGAGTAGGATGCGGGGCACGAAGAAGAACCGGTTGTCGAAGTTGTACTCGTCGTAGTACGCGCCGTACTTGGCGCTGAACGGTCGCTGGTCGTGCGCGATCGTGCCGATGTCCTCGAGCTCCTTCTTGTTGTTCGAGACGATGAGCACGCCGAAGAGGATCGCGAAGCCCACCATGACGATCAGGCCGATCGTGCCCCACACAAAGTACTTGTCGCGGTCGTCGATACTGTCGGCGTTCTGGTAGATGTAGAAGCTGCCAGCCATGCTGAAGATGTACTGCGCGAGCAACAGCGCCAGGATGCACGCCCAGATCACTTTCCGGTACAATTTCGCCGCGACTTGGCCGAACGACTCCTTCTTGCTGAGCATGGAGAACACGACGACGCCGATGACGTACAGCACGTGGATCGCTCCGAGCACGATCGCGAAACACAGCAGTGTGTAGAAGAAGAGATTCTTGGGCTTGACACCAATGAGTGCGGCGTACCGCTTCGGCCCCGTCTCGCCGCTCGCAGTCGTCGAGAGCAGACTCGTGTCGAGACGACGCCGTCGCCTGGTGGACTTGACCAGGTCAGTGATGGACTTGGGCACGTTGAAGTTGGTCCAGGCCATCTCACGCGAGAACTCATGCAGGAAGACCGGCGCGCCGTCGATCTGCAGTTGGCTGATCATGCTGATGAACTGCGCCTGCTCGATGATGTGCGTCATCTCGTAGAAGCCGCTGGAGAAGCTCATGACGGACGCCGCTGACGGGAAGAACGACGCCCAGAGCATCGAGGCCACGCCCGCGACCGCGCCGCCGGCGAGTGACGTCGCGATCACACCGGACGCCAGTGGACCTGCGCTTGTGTCGAGGAAGTGCAGCGCGCCCGTCGTGTTCGTGGGCCAGTCCGTGTTGACGCCGAAGACGCAGCCGGAGCAGCTATTCGCAGCCACGACGCTCGGGTCGAGCGAGCCAATGTCGACGTCGCTGCCCAGATGGAGCGCGTCGCGGATCTGGTCCTCGCCCCACGGGATGACGTACAAATAGAAGAGCAGCACGAAGGCCACAAGCATGCCGAGCGACACGAGGATGCCGATGAGTTGCGAGAGCACGATGCAGCCGCAGCACTTGACGACCGTCTTCACCGGGTTGATCATCGTGTCCGTCTGTCTGTCTGCCTGTCTGTTGGTCTGGAGATTGATAGAGAGCTGTAGTGGTGTGCGTCTACACACACACGCGCGCGTGTCCGCTCGTCGATCCTTTGGGCAATGCGGTGCGGAGTGTTGAGCCTGCGTCGCTTGACCCGTTTTGGACCTGCAAACAAGAACTGCAAATGCGGCAACGCTCGCTAGATTGTGATTGTAGTCAAGCCTGAAAATTTCATTCTATTTGTAAATTACATCAATGCGGTTCTTAAAGTTGATATAACACGGACATTACTGTTGCCAACTCTTAGTATCATTTTAAAGAGAGTTTTGAAGCTGCTTAAAGTATCTGTGAGTTAATAAAATACGGTAAAATTGACGTGGATTTTTTGTGCGTCACACGCTGTGGCCCCGACTGGACACTTTTGTGATGGAGATGTGCGCGCCCGCAAGAGCCAAACTGACTGGAAATTTTTGCGCAAGTGGGTAAGCACTGCGTGCATTCGCATTAACAGCATTTGCGTAACAAGTTTTCATTTTCACTGAACGCCATGGACTCGTTTGAGAGTCATCGGTGGCGAAATCCAGGCGAACAAAGCCACCCGAGCACGCGTTATTAAAGCAAAGGTGTGAACCGGGCTCAAGGGCTCACCCCACTTTTCAGTTTGTCGGGCATTTTTTTAATGAAGAATGTGCAAAGTAAACTCAAGCTCGAGTACTAACTTACGTGGAGTCGCATGTATGCATGGCTTGGATTGGCCGCTTCAAGCTGCCAGAGAGGCTAGTTTAGTCTTCGAGTTTCTCGCTACGGGAGAGAAACTGGCGTGTCGCTTGAGACCTCCGATGCGAATCTGTCGATAGATTTCTCGTGTCGCCAATTCTCTGTTGAATCACGAGAAGTGTCCAACGAATGTCAAATCTTGCCTTGCCGATGCCACTTACGCGTGGTGTGGTCCACACCCATTCATTCATATTTGAATATTTCGATTATAGACTGCTCTGAATACCAAAACTACAATAAGAGGTCTAAAATAGCCACACCGCTTGTCAAACCAGCAGCACTCAAAAAGGCAAGATGAGCGAGACGCACCCGTTCGAATGGTACGCGCGTCGTCACGTGCATTGCGATCATGGGCACTTCTACTGCTGTGTATCTACTGTAGATCGTTCTGAGTGACTGACTGACGCAATGAACGTACTCACTATGCACTCAGCGACGTCTGCATGACGTTCCCGGAGGCCGTAGACGCGCAGTACGCGCTCGAGACGCTCCAGGTCGACGCCGAGATTCAGCCTGACAAGATCCACCGCACGCTCTCGATTGAGGGCGCCAACCTTATCGTGTACGTGCGTATGCTTGATTCTCTTTCTGTGTTTTTATGCGTGTGTATGACTAATGACGCTTTTGTATGTGTGAATCGTGTGCTGTTTGTTACCCATCGCCCGCTCACCAGCCACTTTGAGGCCACGGAGATTCGCCTGCTGCGCGCCGCCGTGTCGTCCTTCTACGACATGGGTCTTCTCGTCGCGCGCACGCTGCTAGAGTTCAAGCAATAGAGAGAAAGTGACGTGACGACACCATCAATATACCACCACGTTCTGTTCAACTGCACTTGTCATAAGCGCTTGAAGTGCACGATGGTGCTCTTCGTCTGACTGTTTAAGTTTGATTTCGATTTCGCCTCTTTTTATCATTTTTGTATGGGAACTTCCACCCAATACTAGCCATTTGAATTTTTACAATATTTGGTAAATTTTTACCAAATACCCTCTAAAGTACGAATATCCTTGAAAAAGCAAGGCAAAAAAGGCTTGTATTGGGGTCCCTGGTGTCAACTCGCGAGTCAAAATCACAAAATTGAATCGAAATGCGAGAAAGGCAAGCACCGCGCGAGGGCGTCGGGCGCCTGCTGCGCCTCATCCAGGACAGCGCGCTCTTCCACGTACGCGGCTGCTATGTGCTTCTGTGTGTATGTACGAATGCTGTGGTACGTGTACAGCATGGATGATCCTCCTGTGCTTTTGGATGCAGATGGAGCGCGCGATTGATGAGCGCCAGCACAAGCAGCAACAGCAGCACCAGACATTACCGTCCCTGTCCGGCGAAGAGGAAGATGTAGGCGATGGTGTAAAGTTGATCAGTGCCAGTGCAGGTGGAAGAGCTGTTATTGAGGTTGTAGGTGCCGCTGAGAAGATGGCTTCACCTCCAAGCAAGGTGTTTGCGGTGCAATTCTGTGTGGCGTCTGCAATACCGTTGTACAACCTGACTGGCCAACTCATATGCCATGTCTTGACCATATAGCAGCAGGATCGCCTTTTGACTCTCACAGACCACAAGCGCATCACGAATTTGCAGCTCGTGCTGGTATGCAGCGTGCATGTGTTGTCCAGTGAGTGTTCACGCTGCATTGACGAGTGCTCTTGTGTGGGCCTTAGGACGCGATCGACAAAGCAGCGGTTTCCAGTCATGCTCTGCACACAAACCAAAGTAATGCTCACGATGCGCAGAGGTACGCCGCCCCGTTGTTTTTTCGCCTCGCAAAGCTTGGCTAGTGTTTGAGAACTGACCTTGGATTCCATGTGGCCATTGCTATGTAGCAGCATGCTTTCAGCACTTACGAGTGCGCTCATCACACAAGTCATGAGCAACTGCAGCGCCACGAAGGAGAACTACTGCATGTGGAATTCAGAGGCGCGCAAACTGCATACTCTGCTTTACTGGATGGCAACGAATCGAGTTGGTGACTCCTTTGTGACTGAGCTGCTGTTGACGTGGATCGCACCAGAAAGCAACAGTGACAAGTCCCAGCAACTGGCTGCCGCGCTCGTGCTGTTTGAGCTCATCCAGCGCCATCGCCAGCGATTCTTTGCCTCGCGATCAGGACCAGTGGACCAGTGTGAGCCGCCATCGGCATCGCTGCTGGGCAGCTCTTCGAGCGATTTCGTTCGACATCTCATCCAGCTCACCCGCCAAGGAAGTATCATCAGTGCAGCAAACAGCTCTACGCAACGCCTCAAGCTCACGAAGCTCGGGTTAGTGGCGCTCGAAGCTCTGGTTGCAATGCTCTGTGACCAGGCGGCGTGGCTGAGTGAAGCGAGCCAGTCGTCATTGTCGTCTTCATCTTCGCCCCACATCCAGACGTTCCAGGAAGGCACCGACGTCGCGATCAGTACACTCCAGCAATACCATACGGCTTCATCTTCTCGAAAGAAGTTTCTCCTGTTGGCACTGAATCAGCTGAGCGAGTACACGGAGATCTGTAAAGCAGCAGTGAATTATCATACGAGCAATGCAACTGACGGAGCGATCGAGATGCTCTGCTGGCACTGGAACGCGTCGTCGATGCTCCTGTGCACGCGGAGTGACGCGGTCTTGAGAATCCGCAAGGCAAAGCCTGTTGCAGCACTCAAAACAGAGATCCTGCATTGGTCAGCTAATGGCAGCAGCAGCAACCCGGAGGCGCTCATGGCCCGACTTCGTCGATTGTGTACCCTACTGAGCTTCGCGTCCGGATCAAGAGGTAGCGCGTTACTCGACGAGCTCTCGCGGGATCTCGAAGCGAAAGGGAAGTTGCTTCTCGTGCTTGTGCGCGCGTTGAAAGTGAGTATCCAGCAGAAGAACCACGTGCTTGTCGAGTTCGTCACAAAAGTTCTACACTCACTGGTGCTTCATGAAGAAAAACACGGGACTGGGAACCGAGAAGCCCGACCAAAGCAGCTTCTTGAGACAGAGGAAGACTGTCAAGCGCTACTGTCATTACTGCTGCGCACGTACAAGAGCTCGATCGTGTACTTTGGAGCTACGAGTGCCGCGAAAGAGCGATCATCCCTGCGCTCTCTTGAGCACATGATCGCTGACATTGGCGTTCAGAGCAGTGAAGGTTCTCTCTTGACCGAGCTGCAGCGATGCCTGGGATCACCAGATTCCACTTATATGCTGGTATGTGCTGAACGTATTCATGATTGCGAGCTATCTGGCATGTCTGACACTGTGGAGTGTTCGTTTGCTCTGTAGGCTGCTCTCTACTTGATTCCAGTCATCCTCGAGCGGCTTCGAGGCTCAAACGCCTATCAGCGAGAGATGCTGAGCATGTGGAGGTGCGTGCAAGTAGATCCTTCTCAACAACGTTGCCGCATCACTTGCTCATCTTGTACGTGTGCACTTGTTGATCTACATTTACGACACAGGCGGCAGCTCTCACCAGCGCTCGCAGACGTGCTCGCTCGAGAGGCCACGAAAGCTGTTGTTCTTCAAGAGGCGCTGTTGTGTGCACCGCTGCTCGATGTAGCGTACTTCACTCGTCTCTTCACGCGTCTCGATGACGGCATTGGAGAGCACGTCTCATCTGTTGGATTGACTCTCTTGTTCGCGTCCTGCGACCGACAAGAGGACCTGGAGCAAATCACATCGGCGTTCGTCGACTCGTGTCGAATCTGTTTAGTCAACCAGCCTAATGCTCATGAAAGAAGGTTTCAAGTCACTTTACCACGTGACTGGACTCGGTACGCGCATCCGTCAGCAGCTTCACCAGAAAGTCATAGCGCCGAGATCCAGCAGGTGCAGGAGTTCCAGGAGCGAGTCTTGTCACTCTCATCGTCACCAAGCGGGTGCGTGGTAGTTGATTGAGCGTATGATGGGATTCAGAGAAAGCTAACAACTCGTTGTGCGCACACCAATAGGTGGATCGGAGTGGTGAGCTCACCAGAGAAGCGCATTCGGATCCTCAAAGTGCTGCTAACGAAACTCTTTGGCGCGCCTCGTGACCCGTTCTCGCTGCGGTTCTTGCGGGAACTGGTGGCGGCAGGCTGGATCGAGGCAGACGGCAGTGGCAGCAGCGGAGGCGAGACCACCAGTTTCAACACGGTCGTGTCGGAGGTCATGCGGCAGATGAAGGTATGGTGGGGTGGCTTGAATCTTCTCGGGCTGTGTGAAGCAATGATGTGCCTGAAAATTGTGACTTTGTGTTCTCTGCAGGCGCAGACGCGGCTCTCGGAGAAACTGCTGAAAGACCGCGCGAGCACAGTGGAAGCGCTCTTGTTTGCTCGTCTTGCGCCAGTTCTCGTGCTTCGAGTGCTCCCGCGAGGCTGCTTTTCTGAGCTGGGTCAGCGCAGGCTGCACGTAAGTTTTGTTTCCTTGTTCACTCTGTCACACTCACTGTCTGGGCTGTAACTGATGCCATACGAATCTCTCGTGGGATCTATCTGAGTGCAGTGTGATACGGAAGACGTGACGCACCTGGAAGAAGCGTTCAGCAAGCCCTCAGATGGTGAACAAGTCAGCGTGGACCGCGATCTCTTCCACCTGCTGGCGCTGCAAGTGGTCGACCCGCTCGAGTTCAAAGAAGTCAAGATGCTCGCAGTGGAGATCCTCGCCAAGCTGCCGCCGCCGTCGGTGACGCCGTTCGTGTTTGCGCAGCTACTGACGTTTTTGAGAGAAGAAGCGCCGATGCTCGCGGCAACTTCGTTCACCGAGTCACTCTACGAGCCAGCGCTCCAGAGCCTTCAGCTCCCAGGCTACTGCGGCATCATCACAGCCAAGCTGATGGTCTACTACCTTAACCGCGTGATCAACGAAGACCTGGGTGTATTCAAGGATAAAAGCCAAGTGCCGTTCATCGTAGCGGTCTTGCTGCAAGTGCTGAGCATCCCGTCTAATGGGATGATTGGCGGGGACAAGAGCGAGCGGAACCTGCTCGCAGACCTGCAAATGGGCTGCATGGACTGCGTGGCGCTGCTCATCCTGCGAAAGCTGGGGGATCCGACTGTGGAGGCCAGTAAGAAGACTCAAACGACTGGTTCACTGCTGGACGTACTCATGGACTGGATCATCTTTGACAATGTCGTGAGTCAAATCGATGACGATGAGGAAGTGCCAAAGAAGTCGAGTGAGCTGACGTTCGCAGTCGAGATGATGCTGTTGTCGCTCGTGAGCAACGCCCCGCAGCACAATGGCGACCTCAGTCTGCCACTTCAGGTCCGCATCTGCGGCTGCAACATCCTCCTGAGGTACGCTCATGCTAGATATGAGTGAAGCTGCTTGGTTGTCTAGTAACGACGGAATCTGTTGTTTGCCGTGTAGCGTGATCGGACGCCTAGATGTGAGTACCCTGCCTTCGTTCAAGGCCAGCAGAGCGATTCCTCGACTAATTGCCTCTGTATTCGGAGCGAATACGCTTCGTGAAGAGCTTGTGGCAGGCTCGCTCCAGGTAACACAATTGAGCTCGTGATGATGGCAGAGCGAAGAGCTCCGATTCTGAGTTAGCTGTGTGTGATTGCTACAATGTTTCACGTGTAGGTGCTCTTCACGTTCATCTACAAGACTGGTGATGCGCTGTCTGTGAAAGACACAGACGACCTGCAGCTGATCAACACGTGCTTGGACCTGGTGCTCAAGAAACTAGAGAGCGCGTCGAACCAGCAGGTGCGTCACATTCGCTTCCAGGTGAGCTGCTTGATAGTGATGCTAACTATCGACGGGTTGGTCGGCTTCAGGTCTGCATGAACGCTTTGAAAGTGGTTGGCGCGATCATGGGCAAGTTCCCCGACTTCTTTGGCTCCGTCTCGGAAGAACGCTATCGTCAGCTGGTCAGGTACGTCGGTTCTTCACGATGTGGGTCTTGAGAGGAGCTCTTACACAAAGCTCACAGAATTTACTGTGTGTCATAACCAGGAGTCTGCAGTCGGTTCGAGAGCGATCTGCATCCGTGGCAAAGGCAGTGAGCGACTTTGCGCAGTCGTTGCTCAACGCACTGCTCGTGCAATAGGTGAGCAAGGTGATCATGTAGTATTCGAAATGAGGGGTACTGAAATATATCAAGCCAACCAAAAACCAATTTCTCACACAGCTACGTACAAGACAGCAGCATCACTCATCCACAGACTCACCTACTGCTGGTTGGTGGCTGCGATGTAGAGCGCCCAGGCGCGGCTGAGGCCATCGTCCATGGGGCACTGCGCGAGCACGTGGCACGCAAGCGCGCTGTCGACGGCGCTGTAGTTGGCGAAGAGCAGCGACGTCCAGCCGCTGGCGTTCGCCTGCCAGTCCTGCACGAAGGGCAGTTTGCTCAGCACCTGGTCCCACTCCTCCTTGACAAACTGCTTCGAGCGCACGGCCGGCGTAACGGGCGAGACCGGCAGCATCTGGATGCCGTGGATGCACTCCTTATTGGGGCTGAACCACGTCGTGTAGTCGCACTTGTTGTCGAAGAAGATGCCCGTGATCTTGTTCTTGCGGAAGGCCGGAGGGTGGATCTCGTTGCCGTCCGCAATGTAGAAGTACGTGTTGACGGCGCGCGCGTAGACCTTGAGCATGAGCTTGGCCAGCTGCGCCGTCGCACGGTTGTGCGTCACGCTGCTGTAGAGCGCCACGCCGTAATAGAAGTTGACCTCCTCGGACGTGGACTCCTCGTCCTTGCCGTCCGCCATGGGCGTCACGCCATGCGAGTACGAGTGGCCGAGGAACCAGTTGAAGTTACGGAAGCGCGGGAAGAACGCGCTGCCGTCATCCGCGTTCAGCACGTCGCGCACGAGCGTATCAATAAATATGCGTAGCTGCACGGCGTCATGTGACTGCTGCCAAGCGGTGTCCCCAAGATACAACACCATGGCGGCGGCCGTAATAACGTAGCCGTAGTGGTAGTGGTGGTCGTTGTACACGGCGTTGCCAAAATCCACGTTGATGTCGCGCCTGGCGAACGCCTCGCTCGAGACGATGCCTTTGTAGACCGTGTCGTAGACCAGCGGGAAGGCCGACGTGTTGGCCACGAACGCACTAAAGATCTTTTGCAGACGCGCAATACCGTGCTGCGCGACTGCGAGCATCTCCGGACTCGTCGTCTCGGCGAGTTGCTTCGCCAGCAGACACATGGTGCCGAACTTCTGCAATGCCTTGCCCTTGAAGTAGTAGCTGCCCTCGTTCGGCAGCGCCTGCTCCCAGTCACCGTAGATCTCGTCCTTGAGCACTTGGCAGAGGTTCAGTGCTGCCACCTTGTCGGGCGAAAGACTGGCCTGTGGTGGGTAGAATGCCGTGTGCTCCTCCACCAGAGCGCTCGTGCTCGCCGGCACACGGAACTCCCACTTGGGGGTCGCCGTGCTCGTCGCGTACGCGCGCATGGGGCCGCGCGTGTGCGCGTACAGTGTGAGCTCGGGCGTAGGCGTCACCGTCGACGAAACAAACATCTCGCGCAGGTGGTCGAGCGCGAAGTGCAAGAAGACCGGCTGCGCATTGTGGTGACAATGGCCAGAGGTGACAGTCTCGAGGTTCCAGTCAAAGTGGAAGGACTCGGCGTCGTCGGCGTCGTGTACCACGCGCGCACCCTTTGCGAACACGCCAGCGGAGTGCTGGTACAGCTGCAGGACGCTCATGTCGGACGCATCACCATCATGGTTGTTCGAGACGTAGGCCGCCTGCACGAAGCCGTTGAACTTGTCCTTGGTCGTGAGCTTGCTGTTCTGGAAGCGGATCACAGTCGGCGCCGCGGCGTCTGCACCAGCTGGGAAGAAGAACAGGTTCCACTTCTGTCCGTTGTTGAACGTCACGACGAACGACTGACTCGAGTATTCTTGTCCATCGCGCAGCGGCTGGCCGTTGATCGTGAGCCAGCCGTGGTCCGAGCAAAGCTGCACGTGCAGGTCCTCGTATTCGACGGTCGTGTACGCACTGCCCACCGACAGGTACGTGCGCATGAAACTCTCCTTCCCCAGCGCGAGCGTGAGAACAACACCCAGATCATCCCACGAGTCGATCGTGAACGGTGGCGGTGTCGCGCCGTTCGCGACGCCGAGCTCGAGCGCCGAGAAGAGCAGGTTCTTGATCGTCGGCGGGTAGTAGTAATACCGGATCGCGTCGTTGTCGTTCTTGGGACCTTCGACGCGGTACTGCGCGAGATAACTCACAGAGAAGCCGCAACCGATCGCACCCGGCTGGCCCTGCACCACCTTGTGTGTGTAGGGCGAGCTGAAGACCGCGTCGCTCTCCTTCTGGCCGTCCCAGGCGAGTAGATTGCCCCACCAGGCGTTCGTCGGCACGGGGCGGTCGCACGGGATCTCTGGGTGCAGGAAGCGCGGCGCAATGAGCGCGCGGAGCTCGTCAGTGTGACGGAAGGCGTCGGCCGGTGGCGCGGCGTGCTTGAGCGCCATGACTGGGTGATGGGAGGAGCTCTTGGTGCTTGGGGTCGAGAGAAGCTTTTCGCGAATGAGGTGCGGATCTTCGTGGTAGAGTGATGAGACACTTCAACAAGGGATCTTGATTCGGGACAGTGAGAGTGTATGTACAGTACAATGAACATTCGTCTAAGTCGGCATTTTCCAACAAAATCCCAACTGAGCTACAGTGAGCATTCGGATAAGTCTGCGACCTGCTTGCCAAAACCCACACCACTTAAGCCAGCAAGCTATGGCGAGCGTTGACGATGGAGGCGTGCGGTCGTTCACGGGAGCGTCCGCAGCAAAAGCTGCCGCTGCAGCGCCGCATCACAAGTTCGCGCTGCACTCGGAGTTCAACTTTGTCAAGATCGTCATGTGAGTCACATTGTGCTTCCTGAATGCTTCAGTGACCATCGAGCCATTCGCCCAAACGAGCGCTGATTGTGTTGCTGATGCGCGTGTTGCATGTCCTGTAGCTTGACGGAGGACGGCGTGGAGGCAGTGCACGACGCCAAGCGTCTCAAGTTCTCGCTCGACAACACGCTCAAGACCGTGTTCGGCGTCATGGGCGCGTCGGCGAGCGACTTTGACATCCTTGCGCTGCAGCGACCGTCGAAGGCCGAGCCCACGACGGCACTGCTGCGCGTGCGGAGAAGGTGAGTCCTGAGTCTATCCTGTCCTATCGGTGTAATGCGTTTGCTCACCGTCCTTTAATGTTTACTGGCTGTTGTGTGCTATGCGTTTGTTGTGGTAGCGGACTGCAAGGCCTTTGGGGCGCGATCACAATGTGCACGTCAATCGACGGCAAACTCTGCAAGCTCGAGGTCGTCCACGTCGGCGCGTCGCTCATGGAGATGGCGTCTGGTAGATTTCTAGATTGCTGATAAACGTCTTGCTAGATTAGAAAAGCAGTGTCACCTGGGTGCTTGACGGAATGACACGATTGAGTGACGCCACGAGTCCAGACTGGCGAGGAGTGAAGCACGATCCGTGGGACCGCAGCGTAATCGTATGCGGACTAATCGCACCACATATGCAAACGTATAATAGAATAGAAGTGCTGGAAAGAGATAGCACGCATGAAGCACTGAAGACGGGATGGATGCACGCTGCTGTGTATTTTTCTCGTCATTTGTTTCTTGTTCCCATTTCGGTGCAGAGCCAAGTAGAAGACCACCCAGAGCGCAGCAAAGCGTCATAGTTTCACCACCTCAATGCTTACCTCGATGCGATACTCTCATATGCGAGCAGCAAGTGAGCGTCTTCCATCTCAGCCTGCATACACGGATGCTTCGAGCGGCGCGCAGGCGCTGAACCGTCGGATCTCGCTCGCCCAGACAGCACACAGCCACACGCATCATTCCCTCGCTCGCTCGTGTCCTCTCTCTTCTTTCTCTCATTCGTCTACTGCTGCTGCTGCTGCTGCTTCTCCATGATGTCGGCGTAGCTCTCTTGCAGTCGGATCGACGAGCGCATGGTGTAGCGCAGGAACTTCTCGGCGCAGTTGTTGACGCACGAGAGCTCGGCGTCGTCCATCTTCTTGCTGCGGAACGAGTGCACGCAGTCGCTGAAGCAGAGCTCCACCGTGCGGTTGAAGTAGGCGATCGTCTGCGACACGCGCATCTCCTCCAGGTGCTCTTCCATCTTGCGCTCGAACTCGCGTTGCTGGAGGCTCATGCTTGCTTGCTTTGGTGTCGGCTTCCTGCTTCTTGCTAGCTTGTGTTGCGGCGCCTTGCTCGATTGGATGATTGGGTTTCACCACGCGTCCCGAATTGGAGCTCCTCGATATATCCGATCTTCGAGCCAAAACAAACACTCTGGGTTGCAAGTCCCGCGTTTCATGCCAGCTCAAAACAAGGGATTGACACAAAACACGGGATCCTGATTCCTTCCGCAAGTCCCTTCGAAAAGTAAGAACAGCCCAGAGAGAAGAGATCCATCCGAAGAGAAGACGCCAAGGCACACGAGCTCTGTGTGCGGAGATCTCAGCAGCACCAGAGAGCGAGCAAGCATGAGTACAGCAGCATGGGCAAGCTGGCTGGACCGCCTGGAGAACGCGCGCGGACAGGAGAGCATGATATCGGCGAAGGTGCGCGCGGGCAACGTCGCGGCGATCGGCACGAGCGTCTTCGCGCTGCAGCAGAGCACGTCGCGGCTCAAGCGCGACTTCGAGCAGCTCCTGCGCTCCACGACGTCCAGTGTGTATGTGTTCTACTGTAATGTCTTGTGTGAGGATTGGTTGTCGTGTGGAGAGCTGATGGTGGAAATGTGGATGAATGCATTTTTTCGTGCTGTGTAGAACAAAGCAGGAACTGGATCGTCGTGAGCGGCTATTGAGACAGCTGGAGCTCGACCTGGTACGCTACACTGCACGCATGATGATGGCTAGTTAGTGAGCGCTAGAGTGATGATGCTGATCATGTCTGTCGTTTGTTGTTTTGTTATTGTCGTCACAGAAAGCCGATCTGGACGCGTACAACAAGCGCAACAGCACAGCTACGAGGTATGGTGACGTCAAATGGACTGGATCAAATGAAAAGCAACTGCACGCTGATCGCATTTGATGTGCTCGAACCTGTTGTTGGTATTGTAGTCAAGCGACCAGAGAGCACCCGAAGAACTTGCTCAGCATGCAGAACCAGATCATGAAAGGTGCGCTGGGACTTGTGCTTTCGCAGTAGCAACTCCATGGTGTGATGGTCTAATTTTTGTACGCTTTGCCTCTATCTTGTGCAGACCAAGATCAGCAACTGGATCTGATCGGCCGCGGTGTCGCCAATCTGAAAAACTACAGTCTCACCGTGAAGGACGAGACCGAGCTCCACGTCCGCCTGCTCAACGACATTGACGACGACGTCTCCCGCGCGACCGACGGCCTCGAGTCCGAAGGCACGCGCGCTGCCAAGGTGGCGCGGCAGAGCAGCAACTTCAAGCTCTATATTATTATCATCGTGCTGTTTGCGATTTTGATCTTTTTGCTGGTCGCCGGCAGTTAGTCAAGAATGCAATGAAGCGAGAGCAAGGGCAAAGAACGATACACACTACCGCAAGACTCGCTTTAAGTTGATGATAAATGCGCCAAGTATACGCCGCTATTTGTTGTTGCCTTGGCTTCTCTAGTCACTGTCCTCATGCCGACTTGGCGTTCTTCTTGTATCGCATAACAGGCTTGGCACGCGTCGTCGGCGCTCGCTTGGACGGGCTTCCCAGCGCACCGGACGAGAAGATCGCAAACAAAATGCGAGCCTAAGAGAAGAGATAAAACATTGCAAGCTGAGCCAGATGCTGCGCGGAGAAACAGTTGCCGATACCCCGAAGCTCCTCACATTGTTCCAGAGCGCGATGCAGTACAGCACGAGCTGCGCGCTCGGTAGAACCGAGACTTCCTGTGGCGTAGTACTGATGCGCTTGATCGGGAGGAAGATGTCTCCGTAGAATATCAAGCACGACACGAGCAACATCAGCCTCACGAACTGTCAATACAGCCACGACGTTTTTGTTAGTCGCAAAGGCAGAGGTATCATCATCATCATCATCGCCACAATAAATAGCAGACGCACCAATGCGGTGTTGCGGAAGTAGAGCAGTGTGCCCGCGGCCGTGGCGCCGAGGCGAACTGCAACTGGTTTCTCATAGCCAAGAGCGCAGCAGACACCGAGCAGCGCATATATGGCCTGAGAACAAGAAAGTGAGAAAGCGGGGACAGCGATTAGCACTGTCGTTCGCTCTGGACACACGAGCGTAACTACACGAGCGCATACAAACACGAGCAGTACGAGAGCGCAGATGTATTTATTACCAGTTGTGTGTAGATCAAGACGTCCGTGCGCTTCGAACGGCCGTGCTGGGCGGCAGGTCCCCACAGCGTCTGATGCAAACTCTCGTGCTCGAGGACAACCATTTTCGACTTTTGAATGCCGTCCACAACACATCATCTGAATAAATTGGTACAGTGTACCAGTTTGCTGAATTGAACAGTTGAAGGGACATTCACTCCTAATTTCCACTTCTTGAGATAGATGTTGCGAGCGGCGTTCACGGCTCGGTCCATCGTCAGATTGCAGTTCATACAATGGAAGACCTTCTCGTGCGTGATGTTGCGGTTGATTCTCCCGCAACGAGAGCACGTTTTCGTCGTGTAGTGTTCTTCACACTCGACCATCTTCCCTCCGGACCGCTCCATCTTGTAATC